>CAHIKZ030004319.1:0-138019 GCA_903632075.3 Acanthosepion pharaonis | reverse complement strand
GTGTGGAGGTCTGACTGTATGAAGTTGGTAATTGTCTTTAACGTCTGGTCAGCAATGACTAAGACGGGAGTCGGTGAATGTTACATCTTGAAACTTGGTAATTACTAATATTTATTTGCATTTAACATACAAAATGCGGCACAAGGCCAAAAAGGGGGATGGGGAATGACGGTCTTCTTCTGTCTTAAATCTAAAACTTAGCTAGTCACAGACACTGACCCAAACATGCCAACAATAATCCAATCACCAAAATATCACATTCACTCCTACCTTTCTTACTACGTCCACCATAATACCTCAGTTTCTCTATGACGTCCTAACCTGTCCCCTTATATACAGATATTGTTCATGGGGGGAGGGTCAAAAAATAACAACTTTTTAAAATCCCCAAATGAATATTTACAACGTGAATTAATTATTTACAATAAACTAAACAAAACTGAGTTAGTAATAAAAAACCCCATAAACTATGAATGTGGCAGAAATATCAGTTAAACGGACGAAATCGATGCGGGACTAAGAAAATGAGTACACATTCAAACCATCAAGCATTCACACAAACACTCACTCATTCATACACAACAACAAATACGAAAACACACACACGAAACGAAAGGCGCCCCGCATCCACCAGAAAACTGACATCACTAACCACCCAACGAGGGAGGGGATGGGGAATTAAACAAAAGTAAAAAATAGGGACAGAAATAAAAGGGACCAATGAGCTTACATACCCTAGCTAAGTTAACCGGGAAAAAAAAGGGAAACTAAAAATTCAAAAATGAAAACCTAGTCTAGCCTAATATCTGGGTGGGTTGCCTATGTTCAACCCTGTTAGGACAAAATTCTGTACCTAACCGACATCCAAATGCCACTCTAGGTCAGCCCCTTTCACTCTACACATTCGCGCAAGATTCACCCACCTTTTGCCGAATTCTGATGATGGGAGCCGCCGCCTTTCCGTCCTAATCTTGACTTTAAGCTGATGCCTAAAGTACAAGATCAGTTGGGAAGAGGTGAACTTCTCGCCTTCATAGAATCCCTTCTGTCGCGTCGTCCAAATCACGACTCGCATAACCCCTAGTAAGCAACAGAACACATAGTGTTCAGCCTTCGTCAATTGCGATACCACATTGCTACAAACAGAACTGGCTTCCAGGACAAAAAACTTTCCCTGCAGCATGCGAACCATGAGGCCTTCAACAAACTTGCACAACGGCACTACCGTCTTGCACTGAAAAAAGGCGTGACCAATGGTCTCGACATTCCCCAGTACAGCGACGGCAGTTTGGATATTTCTCCAAGCCTGCTGAACAAAGTCTTTTGCCGACCCAGAGGGCCACACGAATCATCAGCCAGGTGGTGATGCCTCATCGTTATTGAGACATTTCAACCCAGGCGCCCAAGGCCATATCGAGCGAGCCTCCTGCTTCGTAAGACCGAGCTCGTCGATCAGACCATCTTGAACGGACCCCCTAACTAACAAACGATATAATGCCTTACGAGACAACGCTTGGGCGTCGGAGAGGCCATCCGACGTCCGCAAGAGGAGTTTCAAAGCACGACGACATTCGCGGTAGAAGGAGCACTCGGCACGAGGAGTACGGCCGGCCTCCTCCTCGCACGAGTGCACACTTCTCAGGGACGGGAAATGTTTTCGGACATCTTCTTTCCAAAAGGTGCCCACCTCATCCAAACCACGACACATTCGGTCTAGAAAGGTAATGCGAAGCATATATTGACGAATCTCAATGCTAGGCATACCCAGACCGCCCTCAGAGGGATGAAGGCAACAGATCTCGCGACATACCATATGGGCCTTGCCTCTCCACAAGAAAGAGAACAAGACCTTGACTAATGACATTAGTCGGGCATACGGGAGTGGAAGCACAGAGAGTCGGTAGAGGAGGATCGGATAGATGTGTGAAACACAAACTTCCGCCCTTCCCTTCAGGGAAAGTCTCCTCCGAGACCACAGATTACCCGCGGCCTCGGCCCACCCTTGTACCTCCGACCAATTCATTTCCAACTGGAGATCAGGACCGAACCAGACGCCGAGTATCTTGATCAGCCCATCCGTCCAGAGGAAAGGTCCGGGAAGAGAAACTCCCTTCCACGCACTCAACCGCAAGCCCACAGACTTATCGCGGTTGATCTTGGCCCCTGTCACCATCTCATACCCACTGATCTGCTTGCTGACTTCGTTAATCTCGGCTCTGCTCGACACAAGAACCGAAACGTCGTCAGCATAGGCAGAATACCTGGCCGAGGTGGAAGCACCAGGCAGCGAAATTCCGTGTAGGACCGGATTCGCCTTTAACTTGCGAAGGAATCGCTCCAAGGCAAGAACGTAAAGCAGAGGCGATAGCGGAAAACCTTGACGAATGGAGCGAGACAATACGAAAGGCTTCGATCTTACCCCATTCACTTCCACCAGCGCACCGGGGGTCGCATACAAGAGTCGGATCCAGGAGCGAAAGTCGGCTCCGAAACCGGCCGCCGAAAGGACAGCCTCCAGAAATCGATGGTCAACCCTATCGAAGGCCTTGGACTGATCTAAATTGATCAGCGCGGCTTCACTGTCGACTTGTTCTAAGATCAAGCGTACCATATGAAGGTTATCCTGAATAGTCCTGCCCTTCACAGCACAAGTCTGTTCAGGGCCAATCAGACTAGACAGGACAAGCTGCAAACGGTTGGCTAAGATCTTCGCCAAAATCTTTAAGTCAGTGTTTAACATCGTTAAAGGGCGAAAGTTCCCTAACCCATCCCCACCGTCCTTGTCCTTACGCAGCAACTTGATGACACCCCTGGTGAAGCGTTGAGGTAAAGACCCCTGCCTCATCCAGTGGTTGTACATCAGTTCCAGCAAAGGAACAAAAACGTGCGACAACCTCAAGTAAACTTCGTAGGGAAGACCATCTAATCCCGGAGACTTATCCAGGCCAACCTGCTTCAGCGCTTCCCAGATCTCCGACTCTGTTATGGGACCCTCGCACCTAGCCACTTCAGCTGCTGAGAGGCAGGGACAGTCAGCTAAATAGGCTTCGAACTGAGCAGAGCTCAGACCGGGCTCCCTGGTGAAAAGCTCCTGAAAGTAATCTCGAAAGACCTCACATATGCCCGCGTTTGTAGTCACGGTCCGCTTATCTGGTGATGTGACGCACGCTATATGTCGTCTGGCCGCGTTTCGATTTTCCTCTACACGCAGTTCAGCGGCCATATTCGTTGCCTCAGAAGACATTCTTTTTAACCTAGCCCTAACTACCAGAGCTTGATCCTTCTTGATAAGCAAGGAGGCCAACTCTGCCTTAGCTAAGGCTATGTCCCCACTAACACAGGATTTCACTGCCCGATCGACTTTATCTTCTAAAGCAGTTTGCGCCGCTAATCTATCTAGATTGAGTCGACGACGAAAATCGGCAGCAAACGTTCGAATTTTAGATTTTAAATTGCCCCACCAGGCATTTCCCACAACCGCTCCCGTCAATTCCCTTTGTATCATTAGTAACAGCTGGTCCCGGAAACCCTGAACACCGAAAAGTGAACAGTTCAATTTCCAGTAACCAGCCAATCTAACCTTAGGCTTATCTAAGTTTACACGAACCCGGTCAAGCCTATGATCCGTATAAACTATATAATGGAAACTTAGACACCCTAAGAGCCCTACATCGACTCTCCTAACTAAGACTCGGTCCAGGCAGCTCGCAAGCGAGCCAGGAGCCGAGTTGCCACTAGTTGTCCAAGTCCATGCTACCTCCCGAGGGTGTTCATTCCGGAACTTATCAACGAGATCAAACCCATCGATAAAGTCCCGAAATGGTTTCACATCCGGGTTGTTAGTACCTTTTTTGTGCCCTATACGATCTATATCGGGGTCAAGGACGGCATTCCAATCCCCCGCTAAAACTACCCGACGAGACGTCGTCAAGAACGGCGCGATCTGCCGAAACAAAGCAGGCCGCTCGGAATGGATATTGGGCGCATAAACCCCAATGAGACGAAGAACCTTATCCTTTATGGTAACGTCCAGCACGCAAAGCCTGCCCGCCGGATCCGCGAAGACAAGGGAACATGCAGCCTTCAAAGACCTGCTCACTAGGCAAGAGACACCCCTCGAACGACCATCAAAACATGCTGAATAAAGGGCGAACCCCCTAGACAGTATATCCTCACGATCATGAGAAGAAAACCGGGTCTCTTGTATACAACATACATTCACACCGAGGCGCTGAAGGTCACGAGAGAGCCTCGCCCTGCGTGACTCGGACCTCAGGCCCCGGACATTCAAACTAGCTAACCAAAGTGCCATTGTGAAGCCGATTAGGGTTGTCCTTCAGGATAGAACATGGCTGGGGAGAGGACACCCACAGCCTGTCCCAATGAGCCAGACATCATCTCAGTATCGAGCGTGTCATCCTGGGACAAGCCGCCGATGTCCGCAGGATAGGTTAGTTTAAGAGCTCTATACAGGGATGGGTGAACATAAATAGGGACCCTCCCTTTACATTTTTTAGTTTCATCTAAATTTTCCTCCAGAAGGACGACAGCTGGGGGCACCACTTTCAAGGATGATTTTGCCTCCTCTATCATGCCCCAGATCTCCCGCGTACCCGGGCCAGTTCTTACGACGGTTAGCTGATTACGGGCCTTGTGGAAATTTTCCGGCACCTCCACATCCACACCCTTGATGTGCCGGAAATTCCACAGGATTTTCAAGGGCTTCAGGTTCTTCATTTGCCCGAAGACCCTTTCCGCCTGATCCCGGGATACGCGGCAGACGTCTTCCCCTGGGAGATATGGTGGTTTGACTTTTTTCTTTTTTTTCTCTGTAGCAGCTTGAGAGTCTGTGCTTCTTACTCTTTTTTTCTGTGGTGACTGAATAGGTGTTGGAATGGGTGTGATGTTTGGAGTAGTGGAGTGTGTCATGCCCGAAGGCGTCCTCACAGGTGAAGGTTTTGAAAAAGTTTTCGTCGGAGAGTTCGATAGTGATTTTGGTGGAGGAGGGTTCATGAAGGGTTTTTTTGATGAAGTAGGGGAAGACGGGGCAGAGAATAGAGGGGCCGGTGCCCCCAGCGATTTTTGGTTTTTACCCCCGTTCAAATTGTCAGAGAGAGCCCCTAAAATTTGGCCGTACTGCATAAAAAATGCAGCCAGGAGCTCTCCCGAAATTTGAGGAGGAACCTCAAAAACGGCCACCCTGGTCCGCCTGCGGCCTTCATACTCGGTTCTTATTATTAAATCCTTCGTAATTAATTCTTTTTTGGCCATGGCCAGGCAATCTTCTGGTGTGGGTAGCAGAATGTCCCACATGAAGTACCTAGTGCCCTTAATAACTCTTTGGGGTTTTATCCCCAAGGACAAAAGTGATTTAATCACAGTGTCTTTTGTGGAGTGACAAATCTTACGAGTTTTCTTGTCCACCACAAAAACGGTCACCATTCTTTTTGCGAACATATCGAGTTCCTGGACCACATCGTTGAACCCATCTTTATTAACAAGATGGGCGTAGCCTTTCGCCTTATCCAGGAAATCCGCCATGTTCAGAATACAACTAGGGGGGAGACTTCCAGCAGGAGGGAAAATCCTCGGCAGTCTTAACATGTGCCTCTTTTGGCACTTCGTCTTGTTTGGTGGTATCTCCTTTTTTGGAGATACTACGGTCTGATTTGGGGCTACCATCAGCCCGCTTTCTTGCTAGTTTATCAGGGGGGTCGGCTTTAGCAGCCGTACCGAACAGGTCCTTCTTAACATTTGGCCGACTAGCACCGTCGGCCATATTGAAATTAAAAGTGGAGACTACCACCTGCGGGTCTTTGCAATTATGTACAACTTGGGGAAAGGAGTTGGGAGAGAGAGAAAAAAAGAAAATTAATCAAAAAGCCTGGAAACAGCAGAACAATAAAAAATAGTAAAGACAATCAAAATAAAACAACTAAAAGTAAAATAAAAGACAAAATTGATCAATAAATAAATATACAGTTAAGAAAAAAAAAAAAACAATGCCGCCCAAAGGCTGCCGAAAAAAAAACAGAAACTCCTCTCTCTTTTTTTTTTAAATTCAAAAGTTATACAAAAAGAAAAAGAAAAGAAAAAGTCTGGTTTACCACCAGAAAAAAAAAAAAAAAAAAAAAAAAAAGGTTTTGTGTCCGAAACCACTAAAGAAAATAAATTAAAAGTAAAAACAAACTAGTCAAACCAAAAGAAAGAAAGCGACCGAAATCGCTAAGAAAAGAAGGAGAAAAAAAAACGGAAATAAAAACAAAGCTTTCTTTTTCTTTTGTCTTAAACTGTTCTTAAATTTTTAAAACTGAAAGGAAATAAACAAAAATAAGAAAGCAGTCGTCCGGTAAGACTTTGTCAAACCGGACTAAAAAAAGAAAAAATGTGGGCCGAAGCCCAAAAACAAATTAAAAACAAACAAAAGAAATGGAAAAAATTAAAAGAATAAAAATTTAAATCAAAAACTTATCAGAAAAAAAAAAACTTGAAATTTCAGTAAAGTTCTTCCAAATAGGTAGACAGATTACAGGAGCAAACAATAGCGGACCAGAAACAGTCTCGCCACACAGCAGTACTAAAAAAAATTCAAAAAATGACGTTCAACACGGAAGTCAAGAAAAACAGTCCACAAAGGTCTGGACAAACTTGGTAATTACTGCTCGGAAGGTTCACACGTTTTCTGTTTATATAATCACCGGGTGGCTCGCAGCATATGAGCGGGAAAACAGCTTGGTCGCGTGCAGGCGGTTTGATTGGTCGGAAGTGACCAATCAGCAAGCCAGATTGGAGGTGATTGACCAATGAATACTTGTTATATTGTCTGAAAGTAGAATTTGGCTTACCAGACAGGAAGAGTGCATTTCCTACAAAGAGGTAAGGCTGGTTGTGTTGTGGAAGAGTCTACAGCATATTTCCTGGATATTTTACAAATAAATCAAAATCTACAAAGAGGGATAATCCATAAAGGGCATCATGGAAATATATATAATCAAATTAATAGAACGGTGTACGAACCAAGAAAAAATTTTCTTTCCCCAAATGTAGACTGGTATTTTAATAAAAAAAATCCTACTAATTAATAAGACTCAAAGATTTGATTTTAATTGAATAAGTGGATTCGTGTCAGACTTTTAAAGAATCTATTTTTATTTGAATGTGTCCCCTGTTTTGCTTAGATTAGGAAAAGTATATAAATAAAAAATATTAATGTTAAGAAAGGCATACTATTGAAATGTTGTGCAGTTGTTCTGACACATTGACAAAAGTAAAAAAAAAAAATTTTGAAACTTTCGGAAAAATAGCAATCATGTTGGTTTTGATAAACTGTAAGATTGGATCTCCATTAAACGACTTTGAGGTGCGGGTACAAAAAGGAATTTCAAAATTGAAAATTTATGGTATGATCAGTTTCAGGTAAAGAAAGAATGGACTAAAACTTAGTCTCTCCCCACTTTTTTTAATAACGACTTTCTCACGCCCGCAGTACAGAAGATAATTTGAAGAATTTTAGGCATCTGACCAATTTGGCTTCAACACAAGAATTGTCTTTACCAGAACAAGAGTTTAATGAACTATATATGCCTACTTCCTATAGGAAGTGAAATATTTGTGCCCAAAATGAAAGGCGTAATACACTGGTGGAAGATTTTTAAGGGAGAGGCTTTGAGTATTACATTTTTGAAAAGACTTCATAAATTAACTGTATGTTCATTCTGGGGTTCGGGGACCCTAGTCACAGCTATGGTTGTATGCAATGATTAAATTTTAATAAAAAAGTATATTAACTCTTGAAGTAAGTTTCAAATCTTTGCAGTTTTATTGGTTAACATGTTTGAGATCAAAAGGTGGACTAAGGTAAATTCCAGTTGTAAATTTTTCATTGTACATCGTAGGTTCTTTTTCGGAGTTTATCAACATGACAATTTTGAGGCGTATTACCACCAATAAGAAAATTCACTTCTATTCGGTTTTAAATTATGTATTAACAAAAACTGTTATTTTCTATATATACCCATAACCACAAGTAAATTCTTTAAACACGAAAGACGTGCTGCAAATCATAAAACTAATAAATTAAAAATTCATTTAAAATACGTTGTATAATATTGTTAAGTTCTGAAACTAAAATAATAATGTATTAACCGCTCCTGCAGAAACCTAAGACAAAAACATTGTATCTTACCTTGAGTTGTCTACATATGACTTTCACATATTAAAAAAAAATTACCTGTTTCCAAATCAAGTTTGCCTCTCCCGGCTTGTGTAATTGTCAAGTTTTCACTCACCATTTACCAAATTCCAACAGAAAAAATTCTTATCAGTTCACTGTAATATTCACCTGAAGCTGATACTTCAAACAGCTAAACAATGTAGCAAAGAAATTAATATGAACTGTCAACATACAGAAAATGAATTCAAGTATGAAGTCGGTCAACAAGATTATTTATGGTACAAAAGTACAAATATGGCACAAGGCCGAAAAGGGGAAAGGGGGAAAAGGATGGTCATCTTCTCTCTTAACATTAAACTTAGCTAGCCACAAACACTGACCCAAACATACAAACAATATTCCTTTCACCAAAACAACTCATTCTTACTTACCATCCTTACTTCATCCACCATAATGCCTCAGAAACTCTATGAAGCCCTAACTAGTCCCCATATATACAATTCATTGTCTGTTGGGGGAGGAGTATAAAGTAACAATTTAAAAATCTAAAAACCCCAATAAATATTTACAATGAGTATAAAACTATGTACAAGAAACTAAACAAAATGGTGTTAGTAATAACCCCCCACCCACAGCCCTAACTGTGGCAGAAACATCAGTTAGCTGGACGAAATCGATGCAGGACTTGAAAAATATAAAAACATTCTTACAAACCATTCACACACTACAAACACACACTCATCCGAAAAAATCAAAGTCGCACGAGTGTACACTTCTCAGGGATGGGAAATTCTTTAGGGGTCGTCCTTCCAGAATACACCCTCCTCATCCGAATCGCGACACATTCGATCTAGGAACGTGATACGAAATGTATGTTGACGAGTCTTAAAGCTAGATATAACCAGACCGCATTCAGGAGGTGGAGGTAACAGATCCCTCGAGTTACCTTAGCAGACTTGCTTCCTCACAAGAAAGAGAAAAAGACTCTTACTAATAACATTAGAAAGAGAAACTCTCTTCCTCGAACCCAACCACAAACCAACAGACTTATCGCGGTTGATCTTGGCCCCAGTCACTATCTCATCGATTGGAGATGGGTAAAGCTTGCTAAATAGGCATCGAACTGTGCAGTGCTCAAACCAAGCACATCAGTGAACAGACACTAAAAGTAGACACGAAAAGCCTCATATAAGCATCATGGCCAGATTATCTGGCATTGTGACGCACGCTATATGTCGACGAGATGCATTCCTGACATCAATGCTATATTTGTTGCCTCGGAAGACATAATTTTCATCATAGCTCTGACTACCACAGCTTGACACTTCTTGATAACTATGCTCTAGCTAAGGCTACTCTCCCACTATCAAATATAGAGTGATCACCCACTTTGTATCCACTCAATTTTTCCAATGAAATCTGTATTTTTTGGGTCAAAACTATTGCATGCAACATTGATTCTATATGTTCGAATAAAAAACAAATTTTCCCAGCTTTTAAAGGATGGATTTCCCAGTACATAATACTAAATTAATCAAGACAAATATAATCTAAAGTGGAAAGAATAGGAGAAATATAGAGTGAACACCCACTGTGTATCCAATCAATTTTTCCAATGAAATCTGTATTATTGGGGTCGAATCTATTGCATGCAACATTCATTCTATATGTTCGAATAAAAACAAATTTTCCCAGGTTTTAGAGGATGGATTTCCCTGTAATTAATACTACATTAATGAAGACAAATAGAACCTAAAGTGGCATAAAAGGGAGAAATATAGAGTGATCACCCACTTTATATCCACTCAATTTTTCCAGTGAAATCTGTATTATATGGGCCGATTCTACTGCATGCAACACTCATTCTATGTGTTCGAAAAAAAAAAAAAAAACTTTCCCAGCTTTTAGAGGATGCACTTCCCTGTCCATAATGCTAAAATAATCAAGGCAAATATAAACTAGAGTGGAAAGCATTGTAGAATTATAGAGTGATCACCCACTTTACATCCACTCAATTTTTCCATTGAAATCTGTATTATTTGTGCTGATTCTATTGCATGCAACACTCATTCTATATGTTTGAAAAAAAAACAAATTATCCCAGTTTTAGAGGATGGATTTTCCTGTACATAATGCTAAATTAATCAAGTCAAATATAAACTAGAGTGGAAAGAATGGGAGAAATATAGAGTGATCACCCACTTTACATCCACTCAATTTTTCCAGTGAAATCTATATTATTTGGGCCGATTCTATTGCATGCAACACTCAATCTATATGTTCGAAAGAAAAAAAAAAATTTTCCCAGCTTTTAGAGGAATGATTTCCCTGTAATTAATGCTGAATTAATGAAGACAAATAGAAACTAAAGTGGCATGAATGGGAGAAATATAAAGTGAACACCCACTTTGTGTCCACGCAATTATTTCAGTGAAATCTGTTTTAATTTGGTTGATTCTATTGCATGCAACACTCATTCTATATGTTCGAAAAAAAAAAAACTTTCCCAGATTTTAGAGGATGGATTTGCCTGTAATTAATGCTAAATTAATGAAGTCAAATAAAAACTAAAGTGACATGAATGGGAGAAATATAGAGTGATCACCCACTTTGTGTGCACTCAATTATTCCAATGAAATCTGTGTTATTTTGATAGATTCTAATGCATCCAACAATTATTCCATATATTCGAATAAAAAGCAAATTTTCCCAGGTTTTAGATGATGGATTTCCCTGTAATTAATACTCAATCAATAAAGACCAATAGAAACTAAAGTGGGCAGAATGGGAGAAATATAGAATGATCACCCACTTTGTATCCACTCACTTTTTCCAATAAAATCAGTATTATTTGGGTCGAAACGATTACATGCAACATTCATTCAATAAATTCTAATGAAAAAAAAATTTACCCAGATTTTACAGGATGGATTTCCCTGTAATTAATGCTAAATTAATAAAGACCAATAGAAACTAAAGTTGGCAGAATGGGAGAAATATAGAGTGATCACCCACTTGTATCCACTCAATTTTTCCAATGAAATCTGTATTATTTGGGTCGAAACTATTGCATGCAACACTCATTCAATAAATTCTAATGAAAAACAAATTTACCCAGATTTTAGAGGATGAATTTCCCTGTAATTAACGCTAAATTAATGAAGACAAATAGAAACTAGAGTAGGAAGAATGGAAGAAATATAGAGTGATCACCCACTTTGTATCCACTCAATTTTTCCAATGAAATCAGTATTATTTGGGTCGAAACTATTCCATGCAACGCTCATTCTATAAGTTCTAATGAAAAAAAAATTTACCCCGATTGTAGAGGATAGATTTCCCTGTAATTAATGGTAAATTAATGAAGACCAATAGAAACTAGTGCAGGCAGAATGGAAGAAATATAGAGTGATCACCCACTTTGTATCCACTCAATTTGTCCAATGAATTCAGTATTATTTGGGTCGAAACTGTTCCATGTAACCCTCATTCTATAAGTTCTAATGAAAAAAAAATTTACCCAGATTTTAGAGAATGGATTTCCCTGTAATTAATGGTAAATTAATGAAGACCAATAGAAACTAGAGTGGGCAGAATGGGAGAAATATACAGTGATCTCCCTCTTTGTATCCACTAAATTTTTCAAATGAAATCAATATTATTTGGGTCGAAACTAATGCATGCAACACTCATTCAATAAATTCTAATGAAAAACAAATTTACCCAGATTTTAGAGGATGAATTTCCCTGTAATTAATGCTAAATTAATGAAGACAAATAGAAACTAAAGTGGGAAGAATGGGAGAAATATAGAGTGATCACCCACTTTGTATCCACTCAATTTTTCCAATGAAATCAGTTTATTTGGGTCAAAATCTATTGCATGCAACGCTCATTCTATAAGTTCTTATGAAAAAAAATTTACCCAGATTTTACAGGATGGATTTCCCTGTTATTAATGCTAAATTAAAGAAGACCAATAGAAACTAAAGTGGACAGAATGGGAGAAATATAAAGTGATCACCCACTTTGTATCCACTCAATTTTTCCAATGAAATCAGTATTATTTGAGTCGAAACTATTGCATGCAACACTCATTCTATAAGTTCTAATGAAAAAAAAATTTACCCAGATTTTAGATGATGGATTTCCCTGTAATTAATGCTAAATTAATGAAGACCAATAGAAACTAGAGTGGGCAGAATGGGAGAAATATAGAGTGATCACCCACTTTGTATCCACTCAATTTTTCCAATGAAATCAGTATTATTTGGGTCGAAACTATTGCATGCAACACTCATTCTATAAGTTCTAATGAAAAAAAAAATTACCCAGATTTTAGGTGATGGATTTCCCTGTAATTAATGCTAAATTAATGAAGACCAATAGAAACTAAAGTGGGCAGAATGGGAGAAATATAGAGTGATCACCCACTTTGTGTCCACTCAATTTTTCCAATGAAATCAGTATTATTTGGGTTGAATCTATTGCATGCCACACTCATTCTATAAGTTCTAATGAAAAAAAAATTTACCCAGACATTACAGGATGGATTTCCCTGTAATTAATGCTAAATTAATGAAGACCAATAGAAACTAAAGTGGGCAGAATGGGAGAAATATAGAGTGATCACCCACTTTGTGTCCACTCAATTTTTCCAATGAAATCAGTATTATTTGTGTTGAATCTATTGCATGCCACACTCATTCTATAAGTTCTAACGAAAAAAAAAAAACCCAGATTTTCAGGATGGATTTCCCTGTAATTAATGCTAAATTAATGAAGACCACTAGAAACTAAAGTGGGCTGAATGGGAGAAATATAGAGTGATCACCCACTTTGTGTCTACTCAATTTTTCCAATGAAATCATTCTTATTTGGGTCGAATCTATTGCATTCCACACTCATTCTATAAGTTCTAATGAAAAAAAAAATTACCCAGACTTTGTAGAATGGATTTCCCTGTAATTAATGCTAAATTAATAAAGACTAATAGAAACTAAAGTGGGCAGAATGGGAGAAATATAGAGTGATTACCAACTTTGTGTCCACTCAATTTTTCCAAAGAAATCAGTATTATTTGCGTTGAATCTATTGCATGCCAAACTCATTCTATAAGTTCTAATGAAAAAAAAAAATTTACCCTGACTTTACAGGATGGATTTCCCTGTAATTAATGCTAAATTAATGAAGACCAATAGAAACTAAAGTGGGCAGAATGGGAGAAATATAGAATGATTACCCACTTTCTGTCCACTCAATTTTTCCAATGAAATCAGTATTATTTGCATTGAATCTATTGCATGCAACCCTCATTCTATAAGTTCTTATGAAAAAAAAATTTACCCATAGTTTGCGGGATGGGTTTCCCAGTAATTAATGCTAAATTAATGAAGACCAATAGAAACTAAAGTGGGCAGAATGGGAGAAATAAAAGAGTGTTCACCCACTTTGTGTCCACTCAATTTTTCCAATGAAATCAATATTATTTGGGTTTAATCTATTGCATGCAACACTCATTCTATAAGTTCTAATGAAAAAAAAATTTACCGAGACATTACAGGATGGATTTCCCTGTAATTAATGCTAAATTAATGAAGGCCAATAGACACTAAAGTGGGCAGAATGGGAGAAATATAGAGTGATCACCCACTTTGTATCCACTCAATTTTCTAATGAAATCAGTATCATTGGGGTCGAATCTATTGCATGCAACTCTCATTCTATAAGTTCTAATGAAAAAAAAATTTACCGAGATTTTACAGGATGGATTTCCCTGTAATTAATAATAAATTAATGAAGACCAATAGAAACTAAAGTCGGCAGAATGGGAGAAATATAGAGCGATCACCCACTTTGTATCCACTCAATTTTTCCAATGAAATCAGTATTTTTTGGGTCGAATCTATTGCATGCAACACACATTCTATAAGTTCTAATGAAAAAAAATTTACCCAGACATTACAGGTTGGTCTTCCCTGTAATTAATGCTAAATTAATGAAGACCAATCGAAACTAAAGTGGGCAGAATGGGAGAAATATAGAGTGGTCACTGTTGAAGCTTGGAAAAGCATGGAATAATAATAATACAACACAAAATGTACGTAAACAAAATGTATTGAAACAAGGAAAAGGTTCACAATATTTACAGTTAGTTTTGGTATATTCTTGGGAAGACTGTTCCTGTAGAATGGGTTGACTTAATCGCAGTCGGGCAGAGTCTCTGGATTGGATCTCTTCTTACTTCTTCCCTTGTCTTCCCGGTACCAACCCATATTTATATGGCCGGTACTCCACTATGTATATTAGGTGGATCGTACCACAACACCCTCCTCCCAAGCCTTGGAATCCCTTTTGGATTTCAAATTTGCTTCCTATATGGGTTGATGATTATGGCTATTTCTTTGTAGATCCATTTGCCTAATTTTAATATTTTTTTCCGTTTTGGATTCACGTCCAATGGGTCCGTGAACTTCCGTTTCCTACCGGATCTTCTTGGTTCAGGTGTATTCTGTGGAGGTTCTACCTGAAACATATCATACATTATATCAATGGGATCTTCGTCCTCATCCGGTATACACTCTTCTTGCTCTATACCGTAATCTTTTTTAAGTTGGTTTTGCTGCCTTTTATGAGTATTCTTCGGCCCTTTAATTATGTAAATCAGGTCACCGATTCTCTTGTCCACTATGCCTCGTTCCCAGAACTCAACGTTGTTTTTATAGCACTTGAAAATACCTTCTCTCCGGGAGTGTATCTTTTTCTCGCTGTATACATGGTATTTTTTACTCTATTTTTTCCTGGCAAAAGCTTGTCAAACACTGACTTAACTTTCCTAGCGAACATTAGTTCAGCTGGTGCCATGTTTGAGTGTGTTCTCTGGTTTGGCGTGATTCTGTATACTTGTAAGAATTGCTGAAGCGCCTTTTCCGTTGGAACTCCTGAGGCTTTCTTCAGAGCTCGCTTTAAAGTATCGACAAATCTTTCTGCGAGTCCATTAGACCTCGGATGATACGGAGGCGTCGTTATGTGGTTAATTTGATATAACTCACAAAATTCCTTAAATTCTTCAGAAGTGAATTGTGTACCATTGTCACTCACAATACACTCTGGCACACCGAACCGTGCAAATAGTTCATGCAAAAAGTTGTTGTGGTATTGGACGTAGGCTTTTTACAGCGTAGTACTTCCGGCCATTTTGTAAAACTATCTACCACTATTAAGTAGTAAAGATCTTCTACTGGACCAGCGAAATCAATGTGTAATCTTGTCCACGGATGATCCGTCTTGGGCCATGGTTTGTGTACTATAGGTGGTGCCTTAGCTGCTAACGCACACCCCTTACATCGATGAACCATGTTTTCGATATCCACATCCATTCCTTTCCAATACACAAAGCTTCGCATTAAGCTTTTTGTTCTATTAATACCCGGGTGACCCATATGAAAGTCCCAAGTATTCTTTTCTGCAACTTTTTTGGTATTACTACTCTCTCACCATATAATAAAACTCCGTCACCTATTGAATAAATCTCCTGCACTTTTTGGTCATTTGCTACCATTTTGCTTTTAATTTCTAAAATGAAATCATCGCTTTCAGCTTTTTTAATTTCATTTAGCGTAACCGGTAGCTCTCTTACAATGTTGTTTACCATGCTTTTCACCTCATAATCTGCTCTGATATTTGCAATAATTGATTCTTCGAATCTTTCTTCTTGACTCGGTACTAGTCTTGATAGACTATCCGCATGAATTATCTTTTTGGATGATAGGTGCTTTATGTAAAAATCATAATTGAGAAGAATGGTTCCCCATCTTAACAGACGATTTGCTGTATAAACGGGTAACCCTTTCTTTGAACCAAAAATAGTGATCAGTGGTTTATGATCCGTTTCAAGGATAAAATGTCTGCCGTGGATGTACCTGTGAAATTTTTGTATGGCAAAATGATACTCAGTGCCTCTTTTTCTATCTGAGAGTAACTTCTTTCTCCTGGGAGCAAAGTTCTCGAAGCGTGTGCAATTGGTTTTCTAGAACCATCTGGCATTATGTGTTGAATACACGCTCCTATCCCGTATGAACTAGCGTCACTTGCCACTACAATATCCAGTTTTGGATTGTAATGGGTTAAAAGAGGTCGGACGTAAGCATTTTCTTTATTTCATCAAAGGCTTTCTGACATTCTACCGTCCATTCCCATGCCTTGTCTTTTTTTTTTTAGCAGTTCATTCAACGGAGCTCTTAAATTGTACATTCCTTTAATGAACGCTTGATAATAATTTGCAAGCCCTAGAAAACTTTGTAGCATCGCCACATTAGTAGGCGTCGGCATGTCTCTAATCGCAATGGACCTTTCCGGATCTGGACATCTGCCATTTTTGTTGATTATGTGCCCTAAATACTTAATTTCCTCCAAACCAAATTCGCACTTTGACTCTTTGACTTTAAATCCAAAGTCCTGAATCTTTTTAAATACTTGATTGAGATGCTCTCGATGTTCGTCGACCGATTCGCTCCTTACTATGATGTCGTCTAAGTAAGCGCACGCAAAGTCTAAATCATTCAGCATAACGTCCATAGCTTGTTGAAAAATGGCTGGTGCCACTTTAATACCAAAAGGAAGCCTGTTGTACTTGAATAACCCTCTATGCGTGTTTATCCTAGTAACTTCGAACATTCCTCTTCGACGGGAATTTGGAGATAGGCATCTGATAAGTCAATTTTTGAAAATATAACTCCACCATTTAGCTTGTTAAAAATCTCCTCCGGACTCGGTAACGGGTAATGGTAGTCCTTAATTACCGAGTTCAACCCTGTCGAAAAATCAACGCAGACTCTGACTTGGTTTGATTTCTTTTTTATGCACACAATCGGCGCAGCCCATGAATTAGATTCTACTTTCGAAATAATTCCCATTTTTCCAACCTATCAAGTTCTTCGTTAATTTTCTTTACACTTGCGAAAGGCACATTACGTTTCTTTTTAAAAATTGGCATAGTATTTTCCTTTAATTCGAATTTGGCTTCAAACTTGTTACATCTTCCAAGACCAGGTGTGAAAGTTTCCGGAAACTTTTTCTTTAATTCTTCATTAATGTCCTGTCTTGTTTGCGTATTACTTTCTACTTTTCTGCAGAAAGAGTTTAACGGTTTATCCCACAATTCGAATGTTTCAATAAAATCTGTACCCATCAAGTTTTCTCCATTTTTCAGAATGAAAACTTTTATTTTTTTAACTATCCCGTTCAATTTAATGGTAAGTACAACCTCACCTTCGAATTTAATTTCCTTTCCAGTCACTGTTCGAGCGCGTTTCGTTGACTTCATTATTGTAGGCCTTTTTAAAATTTTCCATGTTTTATAGTTCATTATTGTTAAATCTGAACCCGAATCGAGTTGAAATTTGATATTCTTTTTAAATATTTCAGTCGTCACATACTTCCTCAAATCTCTATCTGATTTGATACTTGAATTTGTTTGTCTAATTCGGCTATTGACTTTTTTCGTTTTACAACACGACCCTTTGTGACCATTCTTGTGGCACACGAAACATTTTTTATTTCTATATGGGCAATTTACCTCCCAGTGTCTTTCGTTGCACCGTCTACAATTAAATGGTGGAACCATTTTTTTTTTCTCCTCATTCTTTTCATTTAATTTTTCTTGTCTATTTTTAAAATACGCCGAATTTTTACTCCAATTTTTTTTCTGATGGGTAATTTGACTGTTTCTTCACTTTTTTAATATAAGCAATACCAGCTTCTTCAATTTTTTGAGACTCTTTCCTTAAACTTACGGCCCGCTGACACTCCTCTGCTAACTTTTGCAGGGTAAGGTTTTGTTCAGATTCGAGTTTAGACAAAAGTCTACGTCTTATTTCGGCACTCTTACTGGATACCAGTCCTTGAGCAAAAATTAAACACTTGAATTCTTCAACCGTAATCTCTGCCAATCTGAAATTGTCACAATGTCTATTCACTATAGATGCATAAGTTAAGTAATCCTGATCGTCGGATTTAGCTACATTCATGCATAACCATCGCTTATGCCAAAGCGACATATTTGCTCCAAACAACTCCTTTAGCAATTTCACTGTTTCCGAGAATTCCAATTCATTTGTTCTTCTCGGTAGAATAAAATCTACAAATTTGCTATGTTCCGCTGTACCTAGCTTTCTTAGTAATAGACTGACTTTTCTTGAATTCGACCAGTTTTCACAGTCTGTGTAGAAAATATCTTCATATCGTTTAAAGTACGCTTCAAACGTTTTTCCTTCGTCTGGCACATAGTTGAAAGTTTCCAACGAATTAAATATGATCTTATTAGAATATGAAGAGTTACTTTCATTTGCCTGATTGTTGTTTAATTTCTCCAGTGTTAACTTTTGAATTTCCAAAACCTTGACATACATTTCTTCCTGTTCCCTTTCACGTTGCTGACTCAACTCCTCTTGCTTTTCTTGATAATTCTGCTGTGCTAATTGCTGTTCTCTTAATAAGGCAAACTGTTCACTTTGTTGTGGCAGACTCAACTGCTGGGATTTGACTAACTCAGCTTGACTCAACTGCTGGGATTTGAATAATTCAGCTTGACTCAACTGCTGGGCTTTAAACAATTCAGCTATGACTTTGGATAATTCTTCCATCTTTAGCTGATAGTTTTCATGCAACAAAGAATATACTTTTAAATTGTGTATCCACGAATATAATATAAGCAGACAAAAAAAAATCGAAACAACTTACGCCTTTTTTTAATTTTATGTCTTGCTTTATAAAATATTGTTGAGCAACCAAACAAAAAAAAAAAATAACAAATTTTTTTTTTTTTTTACAAGTTCGTTACCTTTCAAAATCGACACGTTGTATTTGTGCTCCTTTTAATTCCATGCATGTTTTTTTTAGTCGGCCAGCTTTTTTTTTTTTTAATTCGCCGTTATTTGTTTACGCCACCTTCCAGATTTTTCTGAGTGAACGTTCCTTTATGCTTAGTCGTTCTTTAACTAGTTTTAACTGTCCAGAACTTCAGAATACTTTTCCGTTCCATTAGATGTTCGACTTTTAATTAATAATTTTTTTTTCTTCTTCAGCCTGGGTTCTTCAAACTTGTCCCAATTGTTGAAGGCTATCAATTATTAATTCTTTTTTTTCCGTAACGTAAAGTTCTTTATACCTCGTCGCCATTGTTGAAGCTTGGATAAGCATGCAATAATAATAATACAACACAAAATGTACGTAAACAAAATGTATTGAAACAAGGAAAAGGTACACAATATTGACAGTTAGTTTTGGTATATTCTTGGGAAGACTGTTCCTGTAGAATGGGTTGACTTAATCGCAGACGGGCAGAGTCTCTGGATTGGATCTCTTCTTACTTCTTCATTATTTATTGTACTATGTACAAATGTGGCACAAGGCCGAAAAGGGGGATGGGGGAAAGGACGGTCATCACTTGTCTTAGAATAAAACTTAGCTAGCCACAACCACTGACCCTATCATACTAAACAATATTCCTATCACCAAAACAACACATTTATCCATACCTTTCTTACTACATCCACCAAAATGCCTCTTTGACTCAATGAAAATCCTAAATACACCCCTTATGTACAAATATTGTCTGTGGGGGAGGGGGCAAAAAACAACAACTTTTAAAAAAATACCCAATGAGTATATACAATATGTCGAAATATATTTACAAGAAACTAAACAAAATCAGTGTTAGTATTAAAACCCCCCACAAACTTTGAATGTGGCAGAAATATCAATTAACCGGACAAAATCGATGCGGGACTATGAAAATAAGGACACATTCACCCCGTCAAGCACTCACACAAGCACTAACTCATCCATACACAACAACAAATACGAAAGCACACGCACGAAACGAAAGGCGCCCCGCATCCACCAGAGAACTGACATCACTGACCACCTAAACGAGGGAGGGGACGGGGAGTTAAACTAAAGGAAAAAAAAATGGGGACAGAAATAAAAGGGGACCAATGAGCAAACACACCCAAGCTAAGTTTTTCAGAACAGGAAAGAAAAACTAAACGAAAAAATAAAAAATCCTACTCTAACCTAATTTCGGGATGGGTTGCCCATGTTCAATCCAGGAAAACAATATCCTGATGCCTAACCGACATCAAAATGCCACTCCAAGTCAGCCCCTTTTACACGGCACAAACGTGCAAGATTCACCCACCTTTTGCTGAATTCCGATGAGGTGAGCCGCCGCCTTTCCGTCCTAATCTTGACTTTAAGCTGATGCTTAAAGTACAAGATCAGTTGGGAAGAGGTGAACTTCTCGCCCTCATAGAATCCCTTCTGACGCGTCGTCCAAATCACGACTCTCATAACCCCTAGTAAGCAACAGAAAACATAGTGTTCAGCCTTCGTTAATTGCGGCACCACATTGCTACAAACAGAGCTAGCTTCAAGGACAAAAAACTTTCCCTGCAACATGCGAACCATGAGGCCTTCAACAAACTTGCACAACGGCACTACCGCCTTGCACAGAAAAAAGGCGTGACCAATGGTCTCGACTTCCCCAGTACAGCGACGACAGTTTGGATATTTCTCCAAGCCTGCTGAACAGAGTCTCTTGCCGACCCAGAGGGCTTCACGAATCACCAGCCAGGTGAGTGATGCCTCATCGTTATTGAGGCATTTCAACCCAGGCGCCCAAGGCCATATCGAGCGAGCCTCCTGCTTCGTAAGACCGAGCTCGTCGATCAGACCATCTTGAACGGACCCCCTAACTAACAAACTATATAATGCCTTACGAGACAACGCTTGGGCGTCGGAGAGGCCATCCGACGTCCGCAAGAGGAGCTTCAAAGCACGACGACATTCGCGGTAGAAGGAGCACTCGACACGAGGTGTACGGCCGGCCTCCTCCTCGCACGAGTGCACACTTCTCAGGGATGGGAAATGTTTTCGGACATCTTCTTTCCAAAAGGTGCCCACCTCATCCAAACCGCGACACATTCGGTCTAGAAAGGTAATGCGAAGCATATATTGAAGAATCTCAATGCTAGGCATACCCAGACCGCCCTCAGAGGGATGAAGGCAACAGATCTCGCGACATACCATATGGGCCTTGCCTCTCCACAAGAAAGAGAACAAGGCCTTGACTAATGACATTAGTCGGGCATACGGGAGTGGCAGCACAGAAAGACGGTAGAGGAGGATCGGATAGATGTGTGAAACACATACTTCCACCCTTCCCTTCAGGGAAAGTCTCCTCCGAGACCACAGATTAACCGCGACCTAGGCCTTCCCTTGTACCTCCGACCAATTCATTTCCAACTGGAGATCAGGACCGAACCAGACGCCGAGTATCTTGACCGGCCCATCCGTCCAGAGGAAAGGTCCGGGAAGAGAAACTCCCTTCCACGCACCCAACCGCAAGCCCAAAGACTTATCGCGGTTGATCTTGGCCCCTGTCACCATCTCATACCCACTGATCTGCTTACTGACTTCGTTAATCTCGGCTCTGCTCGACACAAGAACCGAAACGTCGTCAGCATAGGCTGAATACCTGGCCGAGGTGGAAGCACCAGGCAGCGAAATTCCGCGCAGGACCGGATTCGCCTTTAACTTGCGAAGGAATGGTTCCAACGCAAGAACGTAAAGCATAGACGAGAGCGGACAACCTTGACGAATGGAGCGAGACAATACGAAAGGCTTCGATCTTACCCCATTCACTTCCACCAGCGCACCGGGGGTCGCATACAAGAGTCGGATCCAGGAGCGAAAGTCGGCTCCGAAACCGGCCGCCGAAAGGACAGCCTCCAGAAATCGATGGTCAACCCTATCGAAGGCCTTGGACTGATCTAAATTGATCAGCGCGGCTTCACTGTCGACTTGTTCTAAGATCAAGCGTACCATGTGAAGGTTATCCTGAATAGTCCTGCCCTTCACAGCACAAGTCTGTTCGGGGCCAATCAGACGAGACAGGACAAGCTGCAGACGGTTGGCTAAGATCTTCGCCAAAATCTTTAAGTCAGTGTTTAACATCGTTAAAGGGTGAAAGTTCCCTAACCCATTCCCACCGCCCTACATCGACTCTCCTAACTAAGACTCGGTCCAGGTAGCTCGCAATCGAGCCAGGAGCCGAGTTGCCACTATTTGTCCAAGTCCATGCTACCTCCCGAGGGTGTTCATTCCGGTACTTATCGACGAGATCAAACCCATCGATAAAGTCCCGAAATGGTTTCACATCCGGGTTGTTAGTACCTTTTCTGTGCCATATACGATCTATATCGGGGTCAAGGACGGCATTCCAATCCCCCGCTAAAACTACCCGACGAGACGTCGTCAAGTACGGCGCGATCTGCCGAAACAAAGCAGGCCGCTCGGAATGGATATTGGGCGCATAAACCCCAATGAGAAGAAGAACCTTATCCTTTATGGTAACATCCAGCACGCAAAGCCTGCCCGCCGGATCCGCGAAGACAAGGGTACATGCAGCCTTCAAATACATGCTCACTAGCCAAGAGACACCCCTCGAACAACCATCAAAACATGCTGAATGTCCTCACGATCATGAGAAGAAAACCGGGTCTCTTGTAAACAACATATATTCACCCCGAGGCGCTGAAGGTCACGAGAGAGCCTCGCCCTGCGAGACTCGGACCTCAGGCCCCGGGCATTCAAACTAGGTAACCAAAGTGCCATTGTGAAACCGATTAGGGTTGCCCTTCAGGATAGAACATGGCTGGGGTGAGGACACCGACAGCCTGTTCCAACGAACCAGACATCATCTCAGTATCGAGCGTGTCATCCTGGGACAAGCCGCCGATGTCCGCAGGATAAGTTAGTTTAAGGGCTCTATAAAGGGATGGGTGAACTAAAAGAGGGACCCTCCCTTTACATTTCTTTGTTTCATCCAAGTTCTCTTCGATGAGGACGGAGCTGGGGGCACCACTTTCAAGGACGACTTTGCCTCCTCTATCATGCCCCAAATCTCCCGCGTACCCGGGCCAGTTCTAACGACAGTCAGCAGATTTCGGGCCTTCTTGAAATTCTCCGGCACCTCCACATCCACACCCTTGATGTGCCGGAAATTCCACAAGATTTTCAAGGGCTTCGGGTTCTTCGTTTGCCCGAAGACCCTTTCCGCCTGATCCCGGGATACGCGGCAGACGTCTTCCCATGGGAGATATGGTGGTTTGATTTTCTTTTTTTTCATATCTGTGGCTGGTTGAGTATCAGGGCTTCTGTTTCGTTTCTTCAGAGGTGATTGAATGGGTGTTTGCATTGGAGTATCTCTTGGAGTAGTTGATGGTGTCATACCTGATGGTGTCTTTACAGGGGAAGGTTTAGAGGATCGACGAGATTTCACGGGAGAGTTTGTTAATGATTTTGGCGGATGTGGTTTTGTAAACGCCTTTTTAGATGACGTAGGGGAAGACGGGGCAGAGGATAGGGGGCTGGGTGCCCCCAGCGATTTCTGATTTTTAGCCCGCGTTTTATCTAGTTTTTCCTTTAACTTTTTAAGGTCAAGAATTTTTTTCCAGTGGGGTTCATTCAGCTTTTGGGCAGTTGTTGCATTTTCTTCGTAAGACGCCGAGGCGTCGCCCTCAGAACTGATAGAGGGAATGGGGCTGTAGGTGACTTTGTCCCTGGTGTCATGTTGGGACTGAGGAACCGCTGTTTGGGTCTTCCCCTTGCCCCTAACTACGAGGCGCCAATCCCCCACCTCCTTCTCCTTAACCACACTAGTGGCAGGCCTTGGTTTCGGGGGCAAAGTGGGATTGTACCCAACCGAGGGATTTTGCCCCTCGGTCCTCCTCGCAGCTAGGCCCATTACAGGCGCCGCGGATTTTTCCTTATCGGCCAAGGGGGGATTTTGGTCACCTACGACCGGAACTCCAGGGGCCTTCTTCCCTGGGCAAGAGGAGGAAAGGTGATCAGTCTCTCCACACCTCCAGCAAGTTGGTCGCCTACCAGTCACTATGACCGGCATTTTCCGGTCGCCGAACACCAAACAGTTGGGGACGGACTTGAAGGCTTTCTGGTCGAGCATGATGTCAAAAGTCCATCCCCCGTTCAAATTGTCGGAGAGAGCCCCTAAAATTTGGCCGTACTGCATAAAAAATGCAGCCAGGAGCTCTCCCGAAATTTGAGGAGGAACCTCGAAAACGGCCACCCTGGTCCGCCTGCGGCCTTCATATTCCGTTCTTAGAATCAAATCTTTCGTGATTAGCTCTTTCTTTGCCATGGCCAGGCAATCTTCCGGTGTGGGCAGCAGAATGTCCCACATGAAGAAACCCGTACCCTTAATAATTCTTTGGGGTTTTATCCCCAGGGACAAAAGTGATTTGATCACAGTGTCTTTTGTGGAGCGACAAATCTTTCGGGTTTTCTTGTCGACCACAAAAACGGTCACCATTCTCTTTGAGAACATATCGAGTTCCTGGACATCATCGACGAACCCATCTTTATTAACAAGATGGGCGTAGCCTTTCGCCTTATCCAGGAAATCCGCCATGTTCAGAATACAACTAGGGGGGACTTCCAGCAGGAGGGCAACTCCTCGGTCGTCTTACTTTGCGCCTCTTTTGGCACTTGGACCGGTTTGGTGGCATCTCCTTTATTGGAGATGCTTTTGTTAGGTTTTGGGCTTCCATCAGCCCGCTTCCATACTATCTTTTCAGTGGGGTCGGCTTTAGCGGCCGAACCAAAAAGGTCTTTTTTAACATTGGACCGACTGATGCCGTCGGCCATGTTGTAAAAAATCGTGGAGACTACCACCTGCGGGTTTAAAAATCTTCACAATCACGGGGAGAGGAGTTGGGGAAAATATAAAACAAATAAAGAAAGCCTGGATAATCCAGGAAATAAAACTTTAAAGATAAACAAAAAGTAAAATAAAATAAATGACAAAAAACTGAAAGAAAATAAAAAGGTAAGATTTTTTTTTTTAAACAAAAATAAAAATGGCGCCCGAAGGCAGCCGAAAATAAAAAGAAAAACCAGAAACTTCTCTCTTTTTTCAGGAAAATTCACAAATGTACAAAAAGAAAAAGAATAAAAAAATAAAGATTTGCGGCTGACGCCGCTAAAGGAAATGAATTAAAAGAAAAATAAACTAGTCAAACCAAAAAATGAGAAAGAAGGCGACTGAAGTCGCAAAGAAAATAAAAAAATAAACACAAAGCTTCCTTTTTCTTTTTTCTTTTGTCTGAACTGTTCTTTTTTTTTAAAACTGAGAGAAAATAAACAAAAATAAGAAAGCAGTCGTCCGGTAAGACTTTGTCAAACCGGACTAAAAAAAGAAAAAATGTGGGCCGAAGACCAAAAACAAATAAAAAACAAACAAAAGAAATAGAAACAATTAAAAGAATGAAACTAAAACAATAACTTATCAGAAAAAGGTCCCGTGTTTCAAAAAAAGTTCGTCCAAATATTCAAAATGAAGCAAATTATCGCTGACCAGGAACAGTCTCGCCACACAGCAGTACTAAAAATCAAAAATATCGTTTTTATCCATTTACTGAAATTTGTTAAAGACCTAATGACTAATTTAAAAAAAAAAGCTATTATTCCTGGTGTAAAGAAAACGAATTATTTGCTAAAATAGCATTAAGAATGAATGAAAATCTACCGTTTAGGAGATATTGACAAACTTAGTTGAGTCACTGCGAAATTTTATCCATTTACTGAAATTTGTTAAAGACCTAATGACTAATTAAAAAAAAGATATTATTACTGGTGTAAAGAAAACGGATTATTTGCAAAAATAGCATTAAGAATGGATGGAAATCTACCGTTTAGTATATATTGACACACTTGGTTGAGTCACTGCGAAATTTTATCCATTTACTGAAATTTGTTAAAGACCTAATGACTAATTAAAAAAAAGTATTATTACTGGTGTAAAGAAAACGGATTATTTGCTAAAATAGCATTATAATGGATGAAAATCTACCGTTTAGGAGATATTGACAAACTTAGTTGAGTCACTGCGAAATTTTATCCATTTACTGAAATTTATTAAAGACCTAATGACTAATTAAAAAAAAAGGTATTATTCCTGGTGTAAATAAAACGGATTATTTGCCAAAAGAGCATTATAATGGAAAATGTTTAAAAAACTTAGTTTGAGTCACTGTTTTTATCCATTTACTTAAATTTTTAAAGACCTAATGATAATTAAAAAAAACGTATTATTCAAACGGATTATTTGCTTTAAGAATGGATGAAAATCTACCGTTTAGTGATTTTGATCACTGTGTGATTTTATCCTATTTACTGAAATTTATTAAAGACCTAATGACTAATTAAAAAAAGGTATTATTTCTCGTGTAAAGTAAACGGATTATTTGCTAAAATAGCATTAAGAATGGATGAAAATCTACCGTTTAGCAGATATTGACAAACTTAGTTGAGTCACTGCGAAATTTTATCCATTTACTGAAATTTATTAAAGACCTAATGACTAATTAAAAAAAAAGTATTATTCCTGGGGTAAAGAAAACGGATTATTTGCTAAAATAGCATTAAGAATGGATGAATATCTACCGTTTAGGAGATATTGAGAAACTTAGTTGAGTCACTGCGAAATTTTGTCCATGTATTGAAATTTGTTAAAGACCTAATGACTAATTAAAAAAAGTTTTACTCCTGGTGTAAAGAAAACGGATTATTTGCAAAAATAGCATTAAGAATGGACGAAATTCAACCATTTAGGAGATCATGCTAATTTTATGTGTCACCGGTATACACTGGCCTCGATTACTGACCGAATCTTTAAAAATTACTGGAAAGCACACATAATGCCCAAGTGAACATTTATAAAAAAAATATATTCGTAATGTAAAAAAGACAGATTATTCAATAAAATAACATTAAGATTGGCGGAAAATCTACCGTTTAGGTGATATTTGCAACTTTATTCACGGCACGATTACAGCCGGACATTAACAATTTTATTCTTTTTTTATTGATTAAGTAAAGGTTAATATTTTCATTTAATCCTATTTTTTTTTTTTTGTGTGTGTGTGTGTGTTTGTGTGTGTGTCTAAAGTGAGTAATTTTTTTTAGCTTCCTACTTATTTTCATCAATTAAGCTGGAGTACTTTTCATCTGAATGCTTCTAAATCTTGATGCCTATAAACCAAATCCAAACACTTAATCTTATAAAGAAAATTAATACGAAGTGACTTCTCAGTATCAGATGCAACGGACAATAGAGAATATATTGGATAAAAATATTTACATATGAAAGCATAGAATTTTTTTTGTTATTTGTGCAGTTTTATAACATTACATACAATTATCATTATATTATAAGCTATTCTTTTCACTATATAATTAGCTTCATTTTTTCCTAAAAAAAGAGGCAAAATTGTATTTGTTGATGTATTCTTGTCAAGAGAAGATAACTCTCCTATAGGTATAACAATACTGCCTTTTATGCAGTAACTAATTTACATATCACTACACTTCCCCGAAATGATTTTAGTTGATTTTTCACTTCTACGAACAAACCTGGGAGACATAATCCACCTAAGTGAGTTTCTTTTTATAGGAGATCTAGGTCTTAATTGATTCTCCTCATTTGAATTATCATGATACCTCTGGTCACTCTCACCTCAAGATTGTTCTTCACTACTACTGGATATACTCATTCTCTCCTCTTATGTTCTCCTCTTTCATATCTCTGGTGGTCTTCCTGATCACTATAAATACTGGATAAATTCATCCTTTTTTGTCACCTCTGTTTTGCTTCCTCTTCCTCCTCCTTTTCCATAACTTCATACTCTTTGTAGTTATAATTGGTCAAGTGAGCCAGTATGGTCTTTCCATTCCTTAACACAGCTGTATTAATCTCTTTTGCATCTCAAATTTTGCCTTTTCAGTTCTTGAATACTTATCCTTTCTGTAGCACGCACTTTCATTCATAGCAAATGGCATGGTAATCAGAGTTCTTATCTGTCTTCCCAACAATGTGGATGGACTTTGTCTTCTTCCTGCATCTATAACTTAGAAGTACTCTTGGTAAATAACTCTCTATATCACAATCCACTGGAAAGAATGCTTTCAATTCCATTTTTACCGTTTGAACCATTTTTATCTGCAATTCCATTTCACTGTGGATGGTAAGTTGATGTTTTGCATGGAATGCAGCTAATACGTTTTAACCATGCATATAAACTTTCTTCACAAAACACAGGTGCATTGTCAGGTGCATCTTCACCTAATGCAGCTAAAACAGCTGATAGGCAGATGGCAAACACTGGAGAAAAATATGACCTATAATGGGATGCCATCCTCATTATCTTTTCCAGTTAAATGTTGCAAACGGCATAGAAATTGCGACGGTTTGCTGTCTCTCAATTTTTTTTCATGCAAGAGTTGCAACAATTTCTTTTGCCGTGGAATAGACGCCCTATACTTTTCTTTTTACCAACCTCTCCAAAAGGAAAGATGTGGTACAAGGCCAATTTTTTAACGTGAAGCGGCCCGAGACCATAGGACCGGGTAAAATTGCCCTTAGACTTCGTATACACGGAGTTGAGTTTGTTTACCTCCACAAACGAGTCTTTGCCATTCGGCATAGTCTCGTGTGTGTTCCTTTCCGCCTGGAGAAAGAGTTCGAAAAGAGAGGAAGGGGAAGAGAAGTCCTCTTCCTCCTCCTTATATTTATTATACTTTGTGTCGGTTGTGTTTTCAATAATTATCTTGAATATAAAAAATGCCATCAATGACGTGGCACAAAAATGAATATTTTTATTGGACAAAAAATGTTCATATATTTCTGATCAAACGTGATATTGTGCAATAAAACTTTAAAATATCAATGACTAGTTAGCATTAGGAATAATAGTAAACTTGATTGGTTTGATAAGGTCAAATTGGTAGCTGATCTCAAAAATGACGTACAATCTGCTTTTAACCTGGGCAAGTAATAAGAGCTTGTTGATTTTCACGCTTCAAAAACGAAACTATTTTCTATTAATCGTCTGAAAGATTACCTTTGGCCTTCCATCAGCATGACTTATGTTAACCTATAGTAGCATACTGACAAACTGAATTTCAAAAACTTCAATATAATTGTTGCCTGTTTTACCCCTTCATGTCCTCGGCTAACTTCGATTGAACAGACTACTTCTGTTATATCATTAACTGCATTAATTCAAAATGTTTCTTTTAATGAAAGTACTTTAAAGTAATTGAAGACGATAGGCTCTCTTACATCTAAACATGATGCTGTTTTTGCTCCATTCTAATTGAACGCTTTTTCTTATAGTCCAGCTGGGTATGGCTGCTAGTTTATAATAAATTATAACATCTAAAATGTATAAATATCAAATATATTTATGTACGAGGTCTGTCTGAAAAGTAATGGGACTGATGTCACAAACAATTTATTTCAATTCCAAACAACAAACTACTTCCTATCTTTCAAAGTGATACTCCTCGAATCTAATTCACTTTTCCATCCCTCTCTGCCATGCTTCTATTGCAATTATACAACACCCTCCGCCATTTTCCAAGACTTCCAATACCGCTTCAGTCCAGAGCTAACCTCATCCCACGTTGTGATTTAAGTTTGATCATAAG
This sequence comes from Acanthosepion pharaonis, assembly GCA_903632075.3. NCBI lineage: Eukaryota > Metazoa > Mollusca > Cephalopoda > Sepiida > Sepiidae > Acanthosepion > Acanthosepion pharaonis. The sequence continues at coordinate 108,276 of CAHIKZ030004319.1, read as the reverse complement.
GCAGCCGAGATCTAATCGTCGCATGTATCTTCGTGTTGAGCTGGTTCATGCAGGGCGATGACGTACAGGGAAAAATAACACTCGAATAAATGGAACAAAAAGTAAATACAGTTTTATATCAGTCCTTCGTACAATGATTGTTTTTTTTTATCAGAGTCCGCATGCAATTAATTATCAGTCCAACCCACGTCTAAATCGGAAGTGATACTATTGCTGACCTGGAAAAATCTGGTTTGCTGCTGTTGGTATGGTTCGGCACAAGGCTGAAGTCGGAGGCTTTCGTCGGCAGATAATCACGTAGGCCTCTCTTCTGTCTCTGGTTTCGTCTCCGTCTCTTCTGACTCTCTTCTGCCTAATTCGCTAGGCTCATTCGTATTTTTGGACATTCGCGATATTTTTTCCATTTACTGATATTTGTTAAAGACCTAATGACTAATTAAAAAAAGGTATTATTCCTGGTGTGAAGAAAACGGATTATTTCCTAAAATAGCATTAAGAATGGATGAAAATCTACCGTTTAGGAGATATTGACAATATTAGTTGAGTCACTGCGAAATTTTATCCATTTACTGATATTTGTTAAAGACCTAATGACTAATTAAATAAAGGTATTATTCCTGGTGTAAAGAAAACGGATTATTTGCTACAATAGCATTAAGAATGGATGAAAATCTACAGTTTAGGAGATATTGTCAAACTTAGTTGAGTCACTGCGAAATTTTATCCATTTACTGAAATTTATTAAAGACCTAATGACTAATTAAAAAAAAAGGTATTATTCCTGGTGTAAAGAAAACGGATTATTTGCTAAAATAGCATTAAGAATGGACGGAAAACTACCGTTTAGTAGATATTGACAATCTTAGTTGAGTCACTGCGAAATTTTGTCCATTTACTTATATTTGTTAAAAACCTAATGTCTAATTAAGAAAAGGTACTATTCCTGGTGTAAATAAAAACGGATTATTTGCTAAAATAGCATTAAGTATGGATGAAAATCTACCGTTCAGGAGATATTGACAAACTTAGTTGTGTCACTGCAAAATTTTATCCATTTACTGAAATTTGTTAAAGACCTAATGACTGATTAAAAAAAAAATTATTATTCCTGGTGTAAAGAAAACGGATTATTTGCAAAAATAGTATTAAGAATGGATGAAAATCTACCGTTTATGATATATTGACACACTTGTTTGAGTCACTGCGAAATTTTATACAGTTACTGAAATTTGTTAAAGACCTAATGACTAATTAAAAAAAGATATCATTCCTGGTGTAAAGAAAACGGATTATTTGCAAAAATAGCATTAAGAATGGACGAAATTCAACTATTTAGGAGATCATGCTAATTTTATGTGTCACCGGTATACACTGGCCTCGATTACTGACCGAATCTTTAAAAATGACTGGAAAGCACACATAATGCCCAAGTGAACATTTATAAAAAAATATATTCGTAATGTAAAAAAGACAGATTATTCAATAAAATAACATTAAGATTGGCGGAAAATCTACCGTTTAGGTGATATTTGCAACTTTATTCACGGCACGATTACAGCCGGACATTAACAATTTTATTCTTTTTTTATTGATTAAGTAAAGGTTAATATTTTCATTTAATCCTTTTTTTTTTTTTTTTTTTTTTTGTGTGTGTGTGTTTGTGTGTGTGTCTAAAGTGAGTAATTTTTTTTAGCTTCCTACTTATTTTCATCAATTAAGTTGGAGTACTTTTCATCTGAATGCTTCTAAATCTTGATGCCTATAAACCAAATCCAAACACTTAATCTTATAAAGAAAATTAATACGAAGTGACTTCTCAGTATCAGATGCAAAGGACAATATAGAATATATTGGATAAAAATATTTACATATGAAAGCATAGAATTTTTTTTGTTATTTGTGCAGTTTGATAACATTTCATACAATTATCATTATATTATCAGCTATTCTTTTCACCATATAATTAGCTTCATTTTTTTTCTCAAAAAAAGAGGCAAAATTGTATTTGCTGATGTATTCTCGTCAAGAGAAGATAACTCTCCTATAGGTATAACAATACTGCCTTTTATACAGTAACTAATTTACATATCACTACACTTCCCCGAAATGATTTTAGTTGATTTTTCACTTCTACGAACAAACCTGGGAGACATAATCCACCTAAGTGAGTTTCTTTTTATAGGAGATCTAGGTCTTAATTGATTCTCCTCATTTGAATTATCATGATACCTCTGGTCACTCTCACCTCAAGATTGTTCTTCACTACTACTGGATATACTCATTCTCTCCTCTTATGTTCTCCTCTTTCATATCTCTGGTGGTCTTCCTGATCACTATAAATACTGGATAAATTCATCCTTTTTTGTCACCTCTGTTTTGGCATGGGAGGGTATGGCGAGGTAGGAGCATTTCGGTGAATCCCCTCCGGCTTACGTCATAACTTTGGGGAAATCCCTCACTCCACCCTCCCTTTTATTACCTCTCGCTTAACCTCCTCAGTGTGCGTAGGTGGCTTATCCAGCCCATCCTTGTATTTTAAATCAACTTTCGACCTGGTGAATCAACTCCAAATTCGGTGTTTACGAAAATGACTTTTTCGCTTTTACAGCTCATTTGCAGCTGTGTGTCAATCAACATTGCCACCCCCCCGCAAGTCTGGGTCAATTTTCCACTGCTCGATATACAATTCAAGACATTTATGTATGAATTAAATCCTCAATTTTTGCACGGTTGTTGGTATTAACCCTTCTTGTTTCAATATCTCTCAGTACATAACACTTTCTTATGTTTTAACAAAACTTTCTTCCGTTCTACCGTGGAAATGTCAAATAGAATCACACTCTGCATTGTTGGAAGGATTATTCTTGGAAGACCCCAGCTCAACACCCCCACCCCCAGCCAGCTCCGTTGTTACGGCCCTGTTGATGGCCTCCACACCTTGATGATCCACTTGAGCTTGGGGAAAAAGAAAATGTCACAGGGAACAAGATCAGGTGTACAGAGACGTTGTTATAGTACGGTGATGTTCTTCTCAGTCAGGAACTGCCCGATGCTCAGGGCGTTGTGAGCAAATGCATTGTCGTGATGAAGCAGCCACGATTTCTCCTGACACAAAAGCATGTGAAAAAAAAGTGAAATGGTCACAGAAGGCAAAGATTACATTTATATGCTCCCAAGATATCATTTTAGATGATAACACAATCCATTTACCCCTCTTTCAACCAGAGGTCACACAGCACACGAAGTCCCATTAGTTTTCATACAGACGTTGGATATATTTAATATAAATAAAATACGAAATATGAAATGAGACAAAAAAAAAAAAAAAAAGATTAAAGTACCTTGAATTCATTTTCAAGCCTTTCTAGCTGTTTTGAAGAATAAGCCTGGCGAGGTTTACGTTCCACGGTTGTCCGTCTTTGTCTGCGAGCAAAATTACGTTGAGCTGAAACGTTAAAATAATATCATAAAAAGGAAATTTTTCCCATAAAAATTAGTTATTAACTGTTGTCAATAAAAGTATAATATGTAAAAGAAATAATTAATTTGAAAGGGAATATCCTTGAGTATACATGCATATATATATTATGTCATTCGCAGGCAGTACTGTTTCGCACCTCCTCAGTGCGACTAGACAGCCGAATAGCCTCAAGCCCGGATCGAAACCGAAACGATTTGGAATCAATCAGAGTTTCTTCCACCGAGCCATCTTCACTCGACTAAACGAACCCGCCAAATCTAGCGTATTGTTTTTACAAACGTAAACAAACGCCAAGCAGCAAAAGTGCTCCATTCGTTTTACTGAAGAGCTTCGCATTTACGCAGTTGACTGTTGTTTATAGAATTAGATTGTCGTTCAAATTGAAAATATATTTTTTATAAACAACAGAGAAATTCAAACTTACCTCATGGGTATAATCTATTTCAACCAACGCCGAGTACGTCAGTCTTATTCAACCCAGACGCATGGACTGTATTCGTGTCGGAATCTATAATTTCAAATACGAATACAGTCCATACGTCTGGGGCGTTGGTTGAATACCATGAGGTAATTTTGGATTTCTTTGTTGTGTAGATCTTTTTGTGGAACGGTTTTAATATCTTATATTATTAGAAATCGCTTGGATTATATACCAACAAATGTTTTACCTTTACTATACTCCAAAGTCGGGTCGCTGAAGGTAACATCAATGAACTAAGTGACAAACCCATTATATTAATTCTCTCTCTCCCTCGCCCTCTCCCTCTCCCCCTCTCTCTCTCATATATATATATATATATATATATATATATATATATATATATATATTCCGAGTCTTTTTAGCACTCTCTAACAGTGTCTTGATGCTAAGATGAAATTCATCAAAAAGGGCACGATGGTTTTTTCCTGTCCAAGTATTTTGAATCTCCTCCAAGATCATCCTCAGGCGGAATTATAAAGACAAACTCATTGCAACTGTGATAAAATCTTCATTTCGCTATGATGGTGATTACAATAAGCCTCTGTTCTAGGAGGGGAGTCAGGTGTGGGTACTTCGAGTCGTGCTGAGTTGGAAGAGAATTTCCATGCAAAGCATTCAACATTACCAGCTGTAAATGTTAGGACTTCCAATTGATTGAACAGAGGAGGGATTGAGTATTTGTTGTTGTTCAGTACATTCTTTCAGAGCCGCCAATAATCTCTAGAAACGAATTTACGAGATACTATTCGTTGTTTCATTTTGTCAGCAAATAATAACTTCGCTTCTTTGAGGAAACGCTCGCACTCGTTACGACCATAGAAAAAGAGACACCTGTTGCAATAAGAGGTGTCGCTCTGGTACATCCGGAAGAAGTGATTCCTGTGGGCTGTAGCGGCCGTGCATGCAGGTCGGAACCAAGGAGATCAATGCTGTTTAACTTGCTATTTTCTTGCTGAAATGAAAGCATCGATGCCAGCTTTCCCCTAGAAGGAGACCTAAGACACATATTTATGAACAGGATGAGTAAAAACTGTATTCCAAGGGACGTAACAACGGAAGTTACGGAATGAGTCCCAATTCGCAATTTGATAACAGAAATATATTCTATTGGTAGGAGGTTCTTGGTTGATAGGGGAGCAGAAAAAAATGTTTACGAATACTAACGCATGATCAGAGTTGCCAAGAGGACAGAGCTGAAAATTACGACATGAGTCCAGGATAGAGGTAAAGAGGAGATATAAAAGAGAAGCGTGTCCATCTGTGTTACTGGGGAAACGCGTGGTGGGTAGTCCACGACTTTCGTAAGAGATTGAGCGATGCAAAAGATAAGAGTCTGGATTCCAGCGGGGTCAGTGACAGTTTGTTTAATCCACTTGGTATGGTGGACATTAAAGTCACCAAATATAAACTTATTTGCAGACAAGGAAGGGTACGGAAGAGAAAGAAGAGATAGCTTATCGAGTTATGTAGAGACAGACGGAGACACATGTAAGTATGATATGGTGTTTCAAGAGATAATTCCCTAAGCATCGGGAAATGCTCACGCACATAACCTCCCGGGCTTGGCATGTGAACATTAGAGTCTTTCCTAAGGAGAGAAAGATAGCCAGGAATCAAGAAATCAGAGGAATGGATTGAAGAGTTAAGATTAGTTTCACAGAGAGTTAGGATGTCTGGGGACTTTTCGAAGAGGAACGATTCCACATTGCAAAAGTTGGTGCGAATATCACGAATGTTGGAGAAAGAATGGTTGAGGGGTTTAGGTGATATATATATATATATATAAACTAACTTATAAGGCGGCATTTCTTGATTGAGCCTTCATCGCAATAGATAGGGCGGCGTAGATGCGATAGGCAACAATAAACTGCAGAGGAATTCAAAACTGATCGATGCATTTAAGTATTGTATTAGTATTTAAGCTTACCTTTTAAAAGTGCAGCGATATTTTTTCTGTCGCCACTTAATTTAAAGAAAATTTAATGTACGTAAGTCCTTACTTTCCGTAAAAAACAATTATTTTTATTTCATGGGTGACTTTCGCTGGATTTTGCAATTAATTTCGATTATTCCTAAATTTATTTCCAAGTTATAAAAACTGTTATCGTACAAATAAATTTGTTACAAAAAATCACGTACAAAAATCGCCGAAAACAAAAGCAGCAATGAAAACTTGGGAATCCAAAATTCAGTATTGCGCGTCCGTATCCGACAAGGAATGTTTTTATTTGCTCACGGATTTAGCATGATTCCCAAAAGGTATAATACGTTGGGCTACGACTTCTAGGAGTGAAGCTGAAATTCACATTTATCATATAGAAGATGAAAAGTCATTGAAAGTTAGAGAGTTGTGTCCCTTTAATTGAAAAAGTGTGACACTGACATTCACATTTATTATATATATATACATATACACACACATATGTATGCGCGCGCACACACACGCACGCATATATATATGTATATATATATATATATATATATATATATATATATATAGAGAGAGAGAGAGAGAGAGAGAGAGAGAGATTTATCATATGCTACATTATAGGTAAATGTCAAAGATAGAACTTGTAAGATTAGACACTGAGGTCGACACTAAGTGGCAACAGTCTGTTTCATATATGGACGCCAACCCAAATTCATGAGTTATAGTTGATATATCGATTATGTACCTGTGTTTGTCAATGGGGCATTATGGGCGAAACAATGCCATGTTTATTGTCTTTTTCTAATGCTTGTTGAATAGGCCAGAACGGTTATAATTCAATTATTCTAAAGGTTATTGAATATAGATAATTTTGAATCAGAATGCAGTTATTTTATAACTATTGTATAGGGTTGTCTGTTTGCATTTAACTCATTATTTATTATTGACTGCTTAGGTTATTTTGTAAGCGTAGTACTAGATTGGCAACAACGTATCATCAATTTGCAGTTGAAATGCCTATACGTAACCGTAGGTTCTATGCTAACTGTTTCTTTTCTCACACTTATCGCTTGTTGAACTCTCTTCCAGGTTCCTGCTTTTTGACCGAAATTGATCCTTAAAAATTTAAGTTCGTTGTCAATCATTATCTACTGTCTTCTATTGTTTACGCTCTTTCAAATGATTTCTGTTTTCTAATTTTTTCACACCCAGTAACCCCTTGTGTCATAGGTAGTTTCACTGCTTGCTTGGGGTAAATTCGATTGTAAAAATTGCATTAATTATTCGCTGTTGATTAGGGTTATAAAATTTACTTAAGTGTAGTTATACGTGTATTTGTACAGTTTGTTAATTTATATATTGTATATTTACTTAATTTGGTTATTTATTATTTTACCTAATAACTTTCCCACCCCCGTAAATTAGCTTCCCTGTGATTTTTCTATAAATACACCCTTGTGCAAATTAATTGGAACACCCACTTTAGTTTCCTTTCTTTCACGATACAGTCAGTTTTTGATCTACTGGAGTGACAGTGTATGATTGATTTCTATTTTTTCTTCAGATCAGGTCATTTGCAATGAATCTATTTCGTCATCCGTGATTGCATCCGATTTTTATCACCCGCAGACACTATCGTCTCGACTGTCGATTAGTTGTCCCAACGACCATTGTCTGCGATGGATGTTATTCCAAGGAAGCGTACGAAAATAGTAACGCTGCATGAACACACTCGCAAGCCTTACCAGTGAACAAATGAAAGAACAATAGATTGGCCCGGAAACTCTCCTGATTCAAATCCAATCGAGTATCTGTGATCAATCTGCAAGAAACGATTTTGTGGAATGGACATACCAAGTACTAACACGTGCACTGGGTCATGTTTCAGTGGAAAAATACGAAAAAAGTAAATAATAACGGAATTATTCATTTTGTTTCAATTAATTTGCACCAGTGTGTACTTTCATGGTAATTGTTCAGATGAACTTTCCGCTGTGGTACCTATCAATTTAAGCGCAGTACTAGATTGGTGACGAGGACTCATCATTTCACAGTTGAAATAGATGCAACCGTAAGTTCTATGCTAATAGTTTCTTTTCTCGCACTTCTCACTTGTGGAACTCTGTTCCAACTTCTTGCTTTCCAGTGAAGTTTGATGTTCAAAAATTTAAATTTAATGTCAATCATTCCCTTCTGTCTCCTTAATTTATGCTCTTTTATTGTTCCCGCCCCGTAATAATGATTTCCTTATATTCTTGCTCACACAGTAACCCTCCTGCGTGTTAGTGGCTTTGTTACCTTTTAGGAGGTTAAAGAGTAATTGTTCGTTTATTTTAAAGTATATTACATTATCTACGTTGAAAAAACTGTATGAATGTTAATTTTTCATGGACGTTTGGATAGGGAGATGACTTTCTGGTGTTATCGACAAAGAGAGTCTAAAACTTGTACAATGGGTTCCACCCAAGCTTTGTAAATGAAATTGGTTAGACGAAACTCTTCAGAAGTTGTCGATGATTGTGCTCGTGCGCAGGTCAAGCCGCAGGTGTCTAAATCACAGTTATCCAACCCAAGGATCGTTCTAATCGGTAAATTTTAATCACTTTTTATTTGAGTTAAGTATCGTGAACTTTTTATTTAATATCTATCTATCTTTCTCTCTCTCTCTCTCTCTCTGTATATATATATATATATATATATATATATATATTGAACAAGGAAAAATATTCAAAAATTACAATCTTCAGACACACTGGGTTGTATATTAATATTCTTTCGGTTCCGTATGAGTAAATGTCGAATTCTTTACATTCCTTTATATATATATATAAATGCCCTAGTAAAAATATTATGAATCCATCTCTTTGACTCCCACTCACTGTGGGTTAAATGGTTGGGCATTCTAAGATCTTTAGCCTTGGTTGGTAAACGTTCTAGAAGTACAGCTCTGAATTCAGAAACTGGGGAGAACTGTTTGGGGACCGAGGAGGACTGTTTTGGGGTCCGAGGAGTCCCAATTACCTGTATTCGTTTCTTAACGAAAAATGTGGTTGGGTCTACATAAACATTCGCCATTATAAATAAATTATAGGTCGGGTAGTTTGGTCGTTTCTAAGAAATAAGCAGCTGGTCCCGCATACATCGACGACGACTATCGTTTTCTAGGGCTTATTAAACATTTGCAGGTTATTTAAAGCTGGAAAATATTTTTGATTCGAATAATTTGGGTTTTTTAGCAGGGATAGATAATAAGGATTTAGCGATAAAAATCTTACTTATTACTCCATAGCTGGAGGCACAAGAGGAGGGTATAAGTGAAATATAACGAACTAAACTGGAATTGGAACTCGGCACTTCGATTAACAATTCCAAGCTGTTGTCCATTACACTAGTTGCATCCAAATTTACGACACCCCAGATGGACACGGCATTCGGTACTGACCATCGACGTTAATAAAATAGATCTATATATATTATATATATATATATATATATATATATATATATATATATATATATATAGGCAGGAGGATGTGTGTGTGTGTGTGTGTAACGAATGCACGGCCGCAATTTTTCGATGCATTTGTACCAAAATTTACATGCACATGCTCCAAGTTAGCAGGACAGCCAAGACCGACTTTTCATTTCCCAACTCCCATCGATAGTGGAAATAATCGATTTTTTTAATGCTTCTCCGGCAGTTTTCATGTAGTTTGCGGCCATTTTCTACTGGCCTGAGTGGGAGCCTATAGCTAGCTGCCACGAATAGGCAGGAAGATTCTATTGGCCAGCGTGGTGAGATCAACAGCAACTGACACGAATGTTAACTAGCATGCTAGCATGCAAAAAAAAAAAAAAAATCGATAGCTGCATTCATCACAAGTGGGAAAAATTTAAATCTGCATGGCAATGGTGGCTCATTCGCTTGCTTAAACTCAACGTTGATTCTGATTCTGCAGAACTGGTTTTGGGTGTGAAAAAGTATTTGTTGTTAACATTCATTTTTTCATTCGGTTTTTCCAGTTACGAGTCCTTTTTTAAAGCTGATCGTTTTGTGTTCATTTTGTTTAGTTCTTTTTTTTTTAACAGATTTAATGTTTAGTATAGAGCTTAGAAAAATTTGCAGTGTGAGATAGGCAAGAAGTAAGGCATGTAGCAACATCAGCACGGCAAAAGGCACTCCTTTAAAAGGCAAGGAAGGAAGGGCAAAAATATTTTAAGTCAAGTGATAACAATTGCTGTATGAGTCATACGATTTTTTGAATCAAGCACGGGCAACGCCGGGCCATGCTGCTAGCATATATATATATATATATATATATATATATATATATATATATATATATATATATATATATATTGATCCTTGTACCCAAAAGTTATATTGTGGATACCCTTGTTTAGACAGACGCCTTCTTTGGGCTTCACAGGTTTTCAGAGCAAAGTTGAGACGTTTCACGTTGTCTTTCAATTTGTCTTTGTAGCGTAAGAGTGGACGTTCAACTGAACGCTTGGAGTTTTGTAGTTGTCCATACAGCACCATCCATTCATTCTCATAACATGACCAGCCCACCAAAGTTGAATATTTGCTAGAATAATTTCAATGTCTGTGGTGTTGTTACATTTCTTCCGTATTGCACTATTCTTGACCCTGTCATCCCATTTTATATCACATATGGTACGAAGGCAGCGCATGTGAAAGGCGTCAAGTTGATTTATATGCTTGCGGTACAGGGTCACCTCCAAGTTTCGTGCCAGATGACTTGGTAGATTAACGAAACTTTTGCACTTCGAACGTAGGTATATGTATATTTATTAATATATACTTCTTAGCTCTGTCTAACCACATTGAGCACTGTTTTGTTTACGCTTTATATTAAATTGAGTAAATATTTATTCGTTTACCTGTGTATGCACGCTAACGCACGTATACATGGTTGCTAACATCTAGTTATTTGGTTTATCCACATTAATACACACACACACACACACACACACACACACACACACACACACATATATATATATATATATATATATATATATATATATATATTATTGATTTAAAATATGGTTTCTTTATTTTACACAGGAATTACCATGTTTCAAAAACCAAAGCTAAAAAATTCAAATTTAATTATATAATTAAATTTTTTTTCGGTTTTTGAAACATGGTAATTCCTGTGTAGCAAAGAAAGCATATTTTAAATCAGTTAATTTATAATATTTATGCTCTGTAAATTTACATTGAGCACTGTTTTGTAAAAATAAAAAAATATCAATAAGAACACCGGATTATATATCTTACTGTTTCTTTCTTTTTATTTTAATATATATATATATATATATATATATATATATATATATATATATATATATATATATATATATATATGTATATTCCTATGGCTCATGATGTTCTATGTAAAGTGTGTAAATATCCCCAATACTATATAAAAGGCATATTCTGACGTTTTTTTTTTATTTCTGAACATGCGTTGATATTCATTTTATTTTTCACGTGCATCTCGACGGTTTAACTGAATAGTTGTCAAACTTCGAATAAATCATTAATATATATTAAAGATTTTCTGTGTTTTCTAATTAATTACGTTTATTTTTTCCAGTTGTGAGTAATATATTCTTAAACTGTGGTCGTAATATTTTTTTTAGTTCGTAAAATTGTAAAAACACGTCATGAGTGTTTTGCTGGCTAATTCCTGGTTGTCGAACGTAGATATCAGTTTAAAAAAAAAAAAGTGGCGTCGTTAATACGGGTGTTCAGAGGAAAACGGGAGGAGAAAGGTGGTCAGAGACGAACAGAACAGAAGAAAAACTGAATAAAATAAACAATACGTCAAAAAAGCGTAACAGTCTTCTCTTTCTTTACCTGATCATTTAAGTTTAGAGAAGCTGTCTGTATTAACAGTGCTTTCGAAAGAAATTTGAAAGGCAGGTATGAAAAAATATTGAGCCATAATTTGTTGTTGGATATCGTGAAACATTATTAGTATAATCTTTATCGCATTTGTGCCAGTTGTTTCAGTTTATGACAACAGTGGGAATTGAATTTATACTTAAAAAAAAGCTTTGGATTATATCACTTATTTCAATTTATATTTCGATTATTTTACTATTCTTTTGAACAAACCTTTCGCTTCAGCTGAACACTAAAACGTCTCAAGGAATTACTTTATATATTTTCGATAAACAAAAGATGAAACCGTAAAACTTTATATACCTGCAAGAAAAATGTAAGTAACTTTATTTTATGTACTGTCTGCTTTTGTATTTGCAACATAATTTTGCCTCTATTCTTGATAAAATATATTTATATATAAGGTTTTGCCTGAGGTATTTCTTTACAGATCTCAATGCGTCCAACGTAGATTCTTGACAATTAAACATATCACAAAATTTGTATTAAAAATAGAATAAGTCAAACAACACTAATCTGAATAAAGACATTTCATCATCTAGTAACCAAATAAATAAAGTCTGATCATATATATATATATGTGTCTGCAATTACCAGTTTTCCTATTGTCATTTTTATTCATATATATATATATTTATATCCTCCGATTTAACCAGTAGAAAGACAATATTTATGAATAAAAAAATATATATATATGATAATTGATTCTAGTGGTTTCGTCCAATATCTATCAAAGCAAAATACGAAAAGGAAATTAATTGAATAAAGAACTAATAAAAAACAAAAATCCAACAAATGTAGAGAAACGCTCCCCGATTTTTAATTGAAAATGACGACGTATGGGAGAATATTGTTTTTTGTTTTCCAAGGTACAGAAAGTCCACCTGCTTTTTTACCCATAACTGGAATATAAAACAGACACTTATTAATAATATTCAAACTATATAGTTGATGATCAAATAAGATTAAATCTCAATAATAACTCAAATTGTACATAATACTGCTTCTCAATCTCAAATATATATAATCGCCATCGTTGCCTCCTTATATAAACAATGACATTATCATCACTATTTTGTCCATATTGTTTAATATGTTTGTGATTTACATCTTTGATAATATTAAATGAAATATAGGCTTAGATTAAAACTAAAAATATGGAAAATATTTTAACGTTTTTCTTAAAATAATGATAATGTTAAATAAAATGAATTCCCTTTAAACTAAAATAAATTGAAATTTTCTAAATTTTACTAAATCAAGAAATATATATATATATTTATATATATATATATATAAAAATTTTACGTAAATAATATTTAAATATATAATTTTAAAATAATCATCATATTCTCTATAGAAAAAACATGGAATTTTATTATGTCTGTCTCTGTAATTTTCTAATACCTTTATTCAAATATTAAAAAGAAATATATTTATTAAAAACTAACAATGCTGGAAAATTTTATAAAATTAAAATTTTATTTAAATAAATATATATATATATATAAATATATATATATGTAATTAAATCCCCGTTTCCATACCTAAAGACCTCCACCCTCACGCATAAAAAGAATCCAATGTATCACATATCGATAAATCTACCATTTGTAAGCTTTTGAATTCGATGTCCTCTATACTTATGCCCCTGAGAAACAATATTTTACTAGGTTTATATCCAAAAATAAAAGTTTGTTGGTCCTCAGTGAAATTAAGTTTTAGCTAATTTTGCCATCATTGCCATAAATTTTTTTATAATATCTAAATATAAAAAAATTTGATAACCTAATAATTTATATACCTAGATATTTTTTGGGTTCCACATACTTTGGTATTTCTAAACATTTAATTGTTCTAATATTCATATTATATATTCAAAATTAAAAATTCAAAAGGAAGAAAATATTTCAAATCGTAAACAAGCCTCCAAAAAAAAGAAAAAAAATTTTAAAAAATCTTTTAAATATATAAATAAAAAAAATAATAAAAAATTTTTGCTGTTAACAAAAATTTAAAAAAATCCAAACGACATGTTTAACGGATGTTATTTTTCATTGAAAATAATTCTTTAACTACACATCAAAATTGAAATTAGAATCTGTAACCATCTAAACATGAATTATGAAGCTGTGTTTTAAAAAACCAGTAATTTTAAAAGTTACTCCAAAATTCGCTTGAGGATGAAATGAATTAATAGTTTTTTTTAATTATGGAACTATATATCATGTTTTCCATAACTTATATTTTAAATGTAAATAATATTATATAATATGTAATATTGATTTTTTTTAAAAATCCTATATATATGTTTGTGTTCCTAATTCCTTGATGTGTAAATATATGTATGTATTATATGTACTGCCTTATGTATATATATTATATATATATATATATATAGAAAGAGACATTGATATTATATTTAATAATTTAAAAAATATGGTTCCATCGCTACACAAAATTACAATGTTTCAAAATTAGAAATATAAACTTCCAGTTTATAGATTCCAAAATTCACTAACAATTGAAAAAGCATTTTAAACACTTAATTAAAATTTTTTAGTAAATTTATGGAAGATAAAATAATTCTATACATAATATATATATATATATTTAAATATATAATATAAATAAAATACAGAAATTGACAGAATGCTGAGGATACCATGAACCGAAAATATGAGCCGACGAAAACATTAGAACAAATGGAAATAAAAAAAAAATTTTTTATCAACATCAAAAGACATACAGTATATATAAATCAATGAAAAGAGGGTTTTTTTGGACCTTAATAATAGGTTAAAAATTGACCCTTTTTCTTGATCTATCTAACCTTGATAAAATTTTTTGATCCATTTTTAAAATGAACTTTTTCTTGTTTGTCTTTTTGGTAAGTTTCAATGTCTTTTTTGTGCACTTCCAACCCTTTGTGAATTTTTTCTGAAATTTTGTTTTTATAATTGTTCTTGAAAAATTTCTGACTTATTTGTATTTATCATTTATTTTTGTTTATTTAATTTTCTATAAAAGAAAAAAAAATCCCAAAGAAAGTCTTAAAGTCCCGTAAAAAAAAAAAGAATTTATTTGCCATCTCCCCTCAAAAAAAGACCCTAAAAAAAAAGTATCTGAAAAAAAAGTGAAGAATCAACAAAATTGGATGATAATAGTGATGAAGTTGATAGAAAAATGCTTAAATCTTCAAGAAAGATGTGTCCAAGTTATGAATTTGGAGAAAAATAAGGAGGCCGATAATAACCAAAAGTCTTTGATTAATAGCAACAATATTAAACAATCGGAAAAAAAATAAGTATAGTGGCCAAAAAGGCCAGAATTTAATGGAAAAATATCAACTGATTGAACCGTCAATGATGAAAAGAACAAAGATGTCAATGTAGCGGTCAGGGAGACGCCCTCCTGATGGAAGTCTCCACCTAAATGCAAAATCAACATGACAGAGTTTATGGTGAGATCCAAGAGTCACGCACATCTTGTCATAGCAGATGAACCGCAG
Organism: Acanthosepion pharaonis; assembly: GCA_903632075.3. Taxonomy (NCBI): domain Eukaryota; kingdom Metazoa; phylum Mollusca; class Cephalopoda; order Sepiida; family Sepiidae; genus Acanthosepion; species Acanthosepion pharaonis. The sequence goes on along the minus strand of CAHIKZ030004319.1, from coordinate 92,935 downwards.
AAGGTTGAAAAAAGAATTGTGTCTTTGTGGTCGAAAAGCATTCGCGCAAAATTTGTCGCTCCACAAATGACACCATAAACAATGTCATCACTGCAGATCAAACTTCAACGAGTTATTAAAGACCTCATTTTCCAAACAGAATATAAGGACATACGTCTACTAGTGTATTTCAGGTCCCACCTCATATCGTTGGGGAGCACATGGCCGCTTATCTGCGCCAATTTGGACAGATACTCAGCGTCTCGGGGTGAATGTATGTTGTGTTCAGGACACCCGGTTTTCTTCTTGTGATTATGAGAGCATTCTGTCCAGGGGGGATACACTATTAAGAGAAAAAGTTCTGATGGCCATGAGAGGTGTCTCTTTTTTTTTTATCCAGTGGGGGCAGATCCGGCGGGCAGGCTTTGCGTGCTGGATGTTATATAAGGATAAGGCTCTTCGTCTCATTAAGATGGACCATTCTAACATGCCTGATTTGTTCTGGCAGATCGATATCTCGTCGGGTTTAATTTTGAATGCCGTAAAATCACCCTTGACATAGATCTATTGGGCCAAATTTGTGTACTAACAACCGGGACGTGAAAATATTTCAAAATTTATCGTTTTTGATCTTGTCGATAAAGGAATGAACACCCTCGGGAGGTAGTATGGACTTTGCAGTGGCGGCTCGTTCGTTTTTTAGCATTTTACCGAGTCTTAGTCAGGAGAATCGATGTATGTCTTGTGGTGTCCAAATTTCCATTATATAGGTTTATTTGGACCAATAGGCCCGTCCTTGTCCGTGTAAACTTAGATAAGGCTAAGGTTAAAATTGGTTTAAGACTGGAAATTTTTCATCATTATTTGGTGAGCAAGATTTCCGGACCATTTACTAACCATATGACAGTTGATAAAACCGGTCTGTGGTCGGGAATTGGTGAGATTTTAAAATCCAAAATGAGAACGTTTGCTGCTGATTAGTCGTCGAAATCTAGAAAGATTAGCGGCGCAAACGCCTTTAAGAAAAAAAAGTAGATCGGGCGATTAAATCCCGTGATAGTGGGGACGTAGTTTAGTTCGTTGACCTCCTTGCTTATCAAAAAGGATCAAGCTCTGGTAGTTAGGGCTGAATTAAAAGAATGTCCTTTGAGGCAACAAATATGACCGCTGAATTGCGTGCAGAGAAAGTTGCATCTCAGTGACATATCGCGTTCGTTCACATTGCCGGATAAGCGGACCGTGGCTACAAACGTGGGCATATGTGAGGCTTTTTCTGGGTACTTTCAGGAACTTTTCACCATTTGAGTCCTGCTCAGTCTGACGCCTATTTAGCCGACTTTCCCTGCCTTGAGGCAGCTGAAGCAGCTAGGTGCATGGGTCCCATTACAGAGTCGGAAATCTGGTATACGCTGAAGCAGGTTGGTCTGGACAAATCTCCGGGATTATATGGTCTTCCCTATGAAGTGTCCTTGAGACAGTCACCCGTTTTTCAGTTCCCTACTTTGCTTTTGGCGCTGATTTTTCGGCATTTGGATGAAGCAGGGGCCTATACCTCAACGCTCACCAGGGGTGTGACCAAGTTTTTACGCAAGGACAAGAACGGTGGGGATGGGTTAGATAACTTTCGCTCTTTAACGATATTAAATACAGAGTTAAAGATTTGGGCTAAGGTCTTAGCGAACCGTTTGCAGGTTGTCCTGTCTAGTCTGATTGGCTCCGAATAGACGTGCTGTGAAGGGTTCAAGACTATTCAGGACAACCGTCATATGGTATGCTTGATCATCGAGAAAGTTGACAGTGAAGCCGCGCTGATCTATTTTGATCAGTTCAAGGGTTTCGATAGGGTTGACCATCGATTTCTGGAGGCTGTCCTTTCGGCGGATTCAACTTCCGTATGCGACTCCCGCTGCGCTGGTGGAAGTGAATGGTGTACAATCGGGGCCTTTCGTATTGTCTCGCTCCATTCGTTAGGAGGTCCGTTCGTGATGAGCTAATTAACGATTTCGGTCTTACGAAGCAGGAGACTTGCTCAATATGGCCTTAGGCGCCCGGGTTGAAATGCCTCAATAACGATGAGGAATCACTCAACTGGCTGGTGATTCGTGGGGCCCTCTGGGTCTCCAGAAGTCTTTGTTTGGCGGGCTTGGAGAAATCTCCAAACTGCGTTCGCTGTGATGAAGAGGTCGAGTTACGCATTCTTTCAGGTTCGTAGCACCGTTGTGCAAGTTTGTTGAAGGCCTCATAGTTCGCATACTGTGCGGAAAGTTCTTTGTTCTGAGACCAATTCTGTTTGTAGCAATGTGGACGAAGGATGAACTCTATATGTTCTTTTGCTTGCTAGGTGTTATGAGAATCGTGATTTGGACGACGCGTCAGAAGGGATTCTATGAAGTTTAGAAGTTCACTTCTTCCCAACTGATATTGTTCTTTAAGCATCAGCTTTAAGTCAAGATTAGGACGGAAAAGCGACGGCTCACTTCATAATTTAGCAAAAGGTGGGCGAATGTGTAAGAACTCAAGGAATGGCATTGCTTAATGGGATTATTTTTATAATTTTTTTCTTCTTATCGAATTGATCAGTCTCGCAATGATTCACGTGTCAACATTTTATAGCAACACATGGAACAAAAATAAAAGAAACCAAGAAGATATATAAAAAAAAGGACAGAAGTTATGAGGCCTGAGATATTGTATAATCTTAGCTGTCAACACCTGTGAAAAATTACATTCATAATGACGGGCAACCAAGATTGGAAAGTTGCAGGGAAATAAGAAGAAGATACATGCACATTAAGAGAAAAAAGATGTTTTTTTGTTTTTTTTATCATGGAGAATGTATATATATTTTTAATATAAAATTGTGGCACAAGGTCGAAAGGGAAGAGGGGGGAAAGGCTGGTCTTCACTGACTTTCCTAGTCCTAGCTAATCACAATCACGACCCATTCATTCAATACAATATGATTATTCACTACAAGAACTTGTCCATCTCCTCCCAATCCAACGTATACCCCAATACCACATATACACTAGAGATCTACAAAACAACTCATGATATGATAATTCAATAAATGTTCAAAATGTCTTTTTTTTAATCATGAAGAATGACTGCTAAAAATAACCTCTACCCAAATTTATAGACAAATCTTACAGATGCATGCTGGGATTTCTTTCTGGCCAATAAAACAAAATGGAACTTTTTCGACTTGCTTTGCAATTAAAAAGCCATAGCCACTTGACTATATTCCTTTTGTATCTGTTTCTATTTTGTGAAATTTTTAATTGGTTATGTGAATGTATATGTGTGTGCATACATTCTTCACTTGTTTAACGTTTTAAATAAATATTTTCCGTTTTGCCAGAGGTCAACAAGTACGAATATATTTCTTATTGTGGTTCTACAGAAGGATGCTGAGAATACCATGTACTGAACATATGATCAATGGCGAAGTTTTAGAGAAAATGGAAACAAAAAGGACACTTATAATTGACATCAGATAGAGAAAGTTGAAAGAGGACTTAAAAATTTGACACTGACAGGACATATTATTAACAGGCAAGAGAGACAGAGGAAAGCAGCACATAACCTACCTAAAACAAAATTTACTAATAGCTATAAGGGACAGGAAATTGTGGAGAACCATGATCGCCAACTTCCTGAGGAGACAAGTCACATAGAAGAATAAGATTAAAAATATTTAAAAAATGTATAATGCATAATGGACACGAAAAAGCTATTGTCGCCTGATGCGTCGTCATGTGGTGAATGTCAAGGGGCTGGATTATTTTTTGGCCTCTGTTCCCTTGTATGCGAGGGATTTCTATATTAATTACGGCTTTATGGCATATTCCGTCATATTCAAGGTCATATTTATTTAATGCAAGTGTTTTATATAACACTTTAATATACACGACAGACGACTAATATATATTTAATTTAGCGGACATACATTTTAAAAATCATATTGCCCCAAACAAGGAAATAAAGCCACTAAGACTCAAAGGTTTACAAAGAGTGAAAGACGCTATGAAAACGTTATTGAGAAGAGAGGATGACCAGGATACAATGAAACAGAAAATGAAGCTTGACGTTGTATTCAAATTTTTGGAGATCGTAAGTGACAGGAGATCCGGAAGAGAGTTCTATAAACAAAAGAAGAAACTATCAATTTTACGGTTACATCTAGCAATTTATAAAGTAACATAGTGAGACCTAGCTGCCAATCTAGTACAGTGCTGTAATTCGTGAAGTCGTTGTAGAAAAGAGGGAATTTCATCAGAACTATTACCTCGCTTAGATTCTGGAAGACTTCTTTCACTGTAACTACGCACCTTCAGATTTTAAACGAGTTCTTTTTTAAGTTGTTCTTACCCTACCTGTTCGAGTACTTTATTACCTTTTTTAGCCCGAATCAATATTCCGGCCAAGTGGACGCTCGGATAAATTCAAAGTTACATTTATTTAATGCAAGTGTTTTATATAATACTTCAATATATACGGACAGACAACTAATATATACTTAATTTATTGGATATTCTTTTTTAAAATCATTTTACCCCAAACAAAGCAATAAAGACACGAAGACACAAGGATTTACAGAGAGTACAGGAAACTGTGAAAATGTTATTGAGAAGAGGGGGGTCATTAAAAGACCAGGATACAAAGAGACATAAGATGACGGTTGACGTTGCATTTAAATTTTTGGAGATCGTAAATGAGTGGAAAGCAAGAAGCTGGAAGAGACTTCTACAAAGGAAAGAAAATATTAGCATGAATTTTACAGTTACATCTAGCAATTTACACAGTAACATAATGAGACCTAGCTGCCAATCTAGTACAGTGCTGTAATTCGTGAAGTCATGTTACCAAAAATGGAATTTCATCAGAACTATTACCTCACTGAGATTCTAGGAAGACACCTTTTACTGTAACTGCGCACCTTCAGAGATTAAACGAGTTCTTTTTAAAGTTCTTATCTTACCAGTTGGATCAATCGTTATTATTAACTCTTCTGGCCCCAATCATTGGAAATTATTATCTCTTTTTGCCCCAAACATTGGAAATTATTAACTCTTCTTACCCCAATCATTGGAAATTATTAACTCTTCTTGCCCCAAAGCAGTCGAAATTATTATCACTTCCTGTCTTAATCACTTGAAATTATTAACTCTTCTTGCCCCAATCAGTGGAAATTATTATCACTTCCTGTCTTAATCAGTGGAAATTATTATTCTTGCTTCAGTGCCCATTTGCCCTATCATTGGAAATTATTAACTCTTCTTGCCCCAATCATTGGAAATTATCAATTCTTGCCCCAATCATTTGAAATTATTATCTCTTCTTGCACCAATCATTGGAAATTATTAACTCTTTTTGCCCCAATCATTGGAAATTATTATCTTTCTTGCCCCAATCATTAGAAATTATTAACACTTCTTGATCCAATCAGTGGAAATTATTATCACTTCTTCCCTCAATCATTTGAAATTATTATCACTTCTTGTCCCAATCAGTGGAAATTATTATCTATTTTTGCCTCAATTATTGGAAATTATTACCTCTTCTTGCTCCAATTATTGGAAATTTTTAACTATTCTTACCCCAATCATTGTAAATTAATAATTTTAATTTTTTTTTCTAATAAATGTCATATACACAACTTGAATTCTTCTCACATCTGAATATCCTCGCATTTTAATCTTTTTTCTTCTTTTCATTTTCAGTTGAAATGTTCTAAGGCGTCACATCTGACATAAAAACAAAATAACCAGTGAACTGACAACTCCATTGAGGAAGCTTTATCCAGAAGGTTGGTTTTATTTTATTAACTGAGTACTTCACCTCAGATAAATATTATTAAACAAGAACATCCTTTGACGTTTCTTCTGTCGACGAAATCTCATTTTACTTAAGGTTAATTTTAAAGAAATGGAACGGCCTCTGAGTTAGGGACAATACGCAGTCTTCGCTTCAAATTCACACATGTTGTCAAAGAATAATCTGTACAAGGAAGGGGATTAGAGTAAGATTAGTCGTTTCCCTATAAGAAAACATTCAGCATTCATTGTCCGAACAGTTAGCATTGCTGTTGACTGAAATGTATAAGAATATTTCAAGAAAATATATTTCTCTAGCAGTTATCTCTTTTTCTAGTGTTCGTAGTGGTTTCCATCCTGACTTTTTGTTTCACGTCATATGGAAAGTTAACATAATCATTTTATCATTATTTTCTCTTTAAGTTATATGAACTATCCAGTTTAGTTGTTGCCTATGTGGCATAGATTTTGTTACTCGGTAAGATCGTTTATAGTCACTTTTAATTCAAAATGTTTTTAATGAAAGTACTTTAAAGTAATTGAAGATAGACTTTATAGTAAACATGATGCATTTTGCTCCATTCTAAACACTTTTTTGATCGACCAGCTTAAATGTATGGCTTGCTTTAAATTGTTATTGATTATTATTATTTGCACAGTGTTTAATTTCAAATAATACTTTTTCGAGTTTCATTTAAAACTAAAATAATAAAGATTACCCTTTTACTTTCACACAAAGCTTTTCTGTATTTAGCTTTGTCAGGTTTTTACATAATATTTCTATTCAAATATAATTTCACCTTTATTGAACATTCAAATATACATTATTAATTTTTTGATACATTGACCAGCCTCATTATTATAAGAACTTATTTTCCATAAGGATGGTATACGAGTCGTTTGAAAAGTTCTCACGGTATTACCGTTCTTCTCCCATCATGTTTACTTTGAAAGCCATCTTTTAATGCCTTATCTGTTTTCCTCTTTTCATTCAACATGGTGTTGAAGTATCTATTTGTTCTTTCTTGAAGCGCGTAAGTAGAAATATCATTTTATGTTAATAGAGTTCATTTAATATTTTATACCTGTTAACTTGCAAATCTAGTTTTCAGATTAACGATTCAGGATTCTGCATTGAATTGGAAGTTTACGAACGATTTTTGAGTTTGAATTGTTTCAGAAAAGTATGCGCACTTTAAACGAGAGATCTGTTTTCAAAATTTTTCGAAAACATATTTTCGAAAGAATTTTTTTCAATCCAGCTCTTTCATCTGTATGATATACATATCGTTATAATATATATATATTTATATATATATATATATATATATATTATATATATATATATATGATGTTCAAATGTACGATACGTGAATAAAATGGAATTACAATATAATACGGTTAATTGATTGTTATATACTTTTATGTTCTTTTTTTTCTCAATTCAGAGTTTATTTGCCCACTAATTTTTATTTCTTGTCAAATTCATTGAGAAAATACTTGAAACTTACAATGAAAATGAATACAGATTTTTCAATAACATTATCTATATTTCTGAGATGAGGCATTGGAATTTTTTACTCTATTTACACTGTTCAAACTCATCTTCGTTACCATATTAACGATAAAAGCGTTGGCTGAATCCAGTGACTTCACTCAAAGACTTGTGAGTTCAATACCTGGCTACATTAGAGGTGAACAAAACCTTGGCGTGTTGAGTTAAAGGGAAATAACTAATACTGAGACACCCAGAAGATGCATGGCACGTGGAACTAGAATAATCTATCCCGGTGGATGAAATAAGGAGTTCGAAATTCTAATCACCTGAAGAAAACCGGAGCATGCAACGGCCGAAACGTCGTGAATATGGCAAGGAAGATGAAGACAACAGTTTGAAAAACATAAACAGTATAAATAGATTGAGTGGTTCCAAGAAAATTTATTATTCCATATTTGAATGAATATGAGGTTTTGTGTGTGTGTGTGTATGTGTGTGTGTGTGTACGCGTGCGTATACAGACCAGATTTAAAGAAGGGAATGTAATGATATCTTTTAAATATTTCAGATTTTCATGTTTGTAATGAGGGAAGCTAATGCTGTTATAATGTGTAGAACTTTTAGTATTACTTGAAAGAAAAACATATTATCTCATACAAATAACTGACAATAGTAGATGGGAAGATTCCAATGTAAAATGATTTTACCCTTATCCAGAATAAGTCAGTAGAAAGAAAATACACGTCTTTACTCAGCCTAAAATATATAAAAAAAATAACCTTGCCTGATATTTTTTCTATGACTGACAATGTTTGAATTAAAAAAAGCGCGTGTTGAAGAATCTTTGTTTCATCAATTCATTAAAAATGTTCGATACATAAATTTTAGCCTATACTAAAAACCAAATAGGCTAAAACAGTTGCATATATAATATTTTGTTACAGTGAAATCATATTGGAATAATTTTAACATAATACAATAAATTAGTCTATGAATCTATCCGGGTTGACAAATATTTCAGTGTAAAAAGGATATTAATAAGAGTGCTTCAGATTGATCAATTCTTAGTTTGTAGATATTTATTAAACTGTACTTGGCTTTGATACAAGACCACAAGCGTTTTATTCAGGATTGAACTAAACAGCAATGATTTGCGGAACCACATTGTTATCCATTATCCAATGGTGAAATGCCTCAAGTTTCAGTTTATAGGCGAAACCGAAAACTAAGTAAGCTTTTCACCATAGCAGTTGTCCTGCTATTGTACATCCTGTCACTAAGGTTACTTTCGCAATTCTTTCTACAGATGTCATTAGCGATTTTGAGGCATCTCTAAACTAGGCTTATATAGAATGAGCAGTTCTATTTACTAGCATTATGTGAATATTTGAAGTACTTTCTTTTTCCAAAAACATAATTCTTTGAGAACTCTCTGTGTAAAAAAGCTTTAAAAAAAAAGAAAGTGTCACGGTGAGAAAAAGAGAAAGTAATCCCACAAAGTTTACACGCTCTGAATTTCTTTTTTTTATGAAAGGGCAGGGAGATTTAAGGAATACTGAATGGACCTAATGAATAGCCACAAGAGGTAGAAAGTTCTCAAATATGTTGTCGGATTTCAGCACTTCACATCAGTCAAAAGAAACGACTAATTTCAGTGTTATACAAATATGCAGGCAGCGAGTAAGCAACCAGAAAAGCCTTAAAGAAAATGACAAGAGAAAGAACTCTTATACTCAGAATCAAGAAAAAACAGCTGCAATTTCTTAGACACATAATGAAGAAATTGCAAGACTTAACCCACACGGTGGCGGGGAATATTGAGAGAGAGAGAGAGAGAAAGAGAGAGATGCCTGACAAGCTTTTGTGAATGGATTTTTTTAACAAACGTTTTACTATTGATAAACCCCAGGGAGATTATCCGATTATCCCGGGGGGCGAAATGGACTTCAAAATGGAGTACAATATTTATTGATATATATATATATATATATATATATATATATATATATATATATATATATATATATATATGAAAAATTAGCTGCCTAGACAACATTATTGTAGTGTGTCCAATATAAATATTATTTTTACCCCTGGAAGAATTAATCTCCCAGAGGACATTTAAATTTATAAACGGTGATTCTGCAACACGTTAGTGGGCGGGGAAAAGTCATTAAGTATGATTGTATTGATAGATTTAGATAGTATACTATTTAATTTTAATTTTACTAGTATCTGTGGTGGTTTGATATTAGTTTTTTTGAATTTTAGGATATTTTTGTCTCGTTTATAATTAGAATGCATTTGCCTTGGTAAAAAAAAAATCGACCATACTTTTTTATATAAAAGCGGTAATACGTTTTAACATTTCTTAAATTTTTACAACAACACAACTGTCCGTATGATTTCTTAAAACGTAAAAATGAAATACAGAAAAAAAATCCTTGTTGAAAATTTTATACTTTTTTTTTGTAATCACACGAAAATTTTGAATTAATATAAACTAAAAAATCATCTCAAAGGTAACTATATTAAAAAATGAAACCAAATTTATAATAACATTAAATTATAATTTTCCACGATTTTAAAAAAGATGTAAAAAAAAGATAGTTTAAAATATCGGTTTTTATGTCCATATTAATAGTTTTTTCTTGATTTTACTATTTTAGCTTCATTTTTTATGAACTCTCAAAGCATTTTAGTTATTCCCCCTTTTCATTTTCAGTGGTCATTCGTTTGGGATTTTAATTTAGAATCAAATTTTCTTTATATTCTTTTTTTGTTTGGAGCATGGTTGACATTTTATTATATTATAAATATATTTTGATTGCTTATATACCTTTTAATCACTTACTTCCCCGGCAGATAAAAAATCTCACTAACTCATAATCGTATTTTATATTATTTTACTTTTGTAACAAATACTGTAAATAGAATTATACATGATTGTTATTAGAGGTTGAGGACTGGGGATATGTAATAATAGGTACTGGCTACACGTTATTTTCAAAGAAATCGAAAAAAAAAATGGCGTTTTAGGCAGTTGTCTCCAATGTAATTGCTTTTTGAGGATCTCTCGGGTGATTGCAGGATGGACCAGAGATTTTACGCTTTTTATATGAAAATACAGCAGTTTATGGATAAAAGGTTTTTCGCCATATGCTATTGTTTAGATCAGCGTTTCTTAACTGGAGCACCCGGGTGTACTAATGCGACCTGAAAGGTGCCCAGGTGTGCCACAAGTTAACAGAAGAGTAATTTCTGAATTATTTTTATATTAAAAATCTTTATTTTTTAAAAAGTTAGAGACAGCAAGCATTATGGCCTCCATGTCTAAATCAATTGGCGTTTCAAAAGATGACTTTGGTTTATGGTTAACAGAAGAGGAACTGTTCACTATATCTGCTGATCGTATTACATATCAAGTATAAAGAGGTATCCATTGATCATTTTGGATTTCCATTGAATAAGAATATCCTTCTTTAGATACTAAAGCATTGAATATTTTATTGCAATTTTCCATATCATACATCTGTGAACCACGATTTTCTACCTAACTTATCATCATTAAATGCAAAACTAGATTAAATATTAAATGCGTTGATGAGGATATGAATATAAATATATCACGTATAAGGCCTTCAACAATTGCCAAAATACAGGTTTCATACAAGCATACTTAATAAATATATAATGTCTTAAAAATAAATGCTTATTTCAAGAGATTTCTTTATTATTTCCAAATTTCATGATTAATATTTCCTTATTGAAACTGAAAGGGCGCCTCAGAGTTTTAGCGATTCTACAATTGCGCCCTGAGATAAAAATGGTTGAGAAACAATGGTTTAGACCATAATGCCGAAAATGATTTTCTGGTGGTATGACACCCTTTATTCATTTAACACAATGGATATCAATTCCCACAGTCCGCAATTACGAGGTTTATAATGGTGAATAATGGTTGTTCAATGTTTTTCTTGAACATTTCTGTTGGTGTTATTATATAAAGAAAATATATGTAAAACATTTTTGTTGGTGTTAATGATGATCATTAAACTGGCCATTTTGTGGGGATGCAATCCAAATTTTTTTAAGTGACTTTTAGATAACGATTGATATTGCATTTAAGTCTTTGAAGATCAAAGTTGGCTAGAAAGCAAGAAGGAGAAGAGAGTTCAACGAGCGAAACGTGTGAGTGAAGAAACTATTATCATAGGACTTACGGTTAGCATTTGTGAAGAAAAACTTTAAAAATCCATGGAATTTAAGATTTACTAAAAAGAACTAATTGAATTGATTCAAATTATAGCAGGCATATTCGAATATAGTTTAATAATTAATCAATTTCAGGCAAAATAAAAAAAATTCTTTTTGCTGAAAATTATTAATCAGATACAATATCAGCATCTATATTTTTTAATCATATCTCCCCATGCAAGGTGGTAAAGCCACTAAGACACAAGGTGTTAATGAGTGTTGAAGAACAAATAAGAAATATTTGTGAGCGAGTTGAATAGATGAGTGATCAAGACAGTAGATAACGATTGACACTGCATTTAAATTTTTGAAAAGCAAAGTTGACTGGAAAGTATGGAGCTAGAAGAGAGTTTCAGATGCCGGTGTCAAGTTGCAGCCATTTTCTGTTAACGATAAATATTGATCACGATCTTTTGCGATGATCTGATATTAACAGATAGGAAAATGCTCTTGGAAACAAAGAAGAGTTTAATATGTAACCTTCAATATGATAGCGAAATTTGGGAGATAATCCTCACAGATGAAGAACAGACATGAAGCGACAGAAGTGTGATCCTCTCGAGGAACACCGAAGAAACTATGGACAGAATATGCAAAAAGAGGATGTTTTAGGGAAAATAGGCGATAAAATGAAATTGGTATTTGAAATCAGAAAAATTAATGAGATGCATATAGAAAAAAGACGACATGGAGAAATTAGTACTCACTGGACATAGACAAGAGAAATTAGCGGTTAATGAACTCAAAGAATTTCTATAAACGAAGGGCAGCATAAGGACTAAGAGAGATTGTAAAGGGCCCGAAGATACTTTGATCCGTAAAAGGACAGGAACATGTGGAAGGTCGTAATCTCCCATATCATGAAAGTGACAATAACCCACAGGATTTAAAAAAATGTTATATGAATTTGGCGACAAATTTATCTTGTAGTTATTCCAGAGCCAGGTAGTACAGAGTTTGACTCAGTGGAAACAGGGCGAATAATACCTGAGCAATACTATGTTTATCATTTCGCCCCAAGCAAGGCAATAAAGCCACTAACACACAAAAGGTTACACAGTTTGAGAGAAAAATAAAAGAAAAAAAATTCTCGTATTCTCTCACACTGTTCTCTTAATGTTCTCGTTCCTTAATAATGAGAACAATAACAGAAGAGGAATTAAGAATAACTTATTTTTTATTCACTTCAAATCATAATTAAATAATTATTTTCAGCAGAGTTAGGCACTTCTTAGATCCGTCGAAGTGTTATTTTATCATTTCATCGCAGGCAAGGCAATAAAGCCACTAAAACATAAAAGGTTACACAGTTTGAGAGAAAAGTAGAAGAAAAAAATGTCTTTTCTTATATTCTCTCACACTGTTCACTAATTCCTGAACAATGAGAAGAATAAAAAGAACAAGAATTAAGAATAACTTATTTTTGTTATTCACTTCGAATCGTAATTAAATAATTATTTTCAGCACAGTTTCGCACTTCTTAGATCATATCTAATTGATTTTTAACATTTCACCGCAAGCAAGGCAATAAAGCCACTAAGACTCAAGAGATTACAGAGTGTCAGAGAATATGAGAAAAAAAATTAAGGAGAAAAACATTAAAAGAACAAAATTAAAAGACAAAAGCTAACGATTGACATTGTATTTAAATTTTTAAAGATCAAAGTTGACTGGAAAGCAAGAAGATGGAAGAGAGTTCTCCAAGCGAGAAGTGAGAGAGAAGCAACTATTAGCATAAAATTTACGGTTACATCTTGTTATTTCAACTGTAAAATGATGAGATCTTGTCACCAATCTCGTACTCTCACCTAAATTCATAAAGTGAAGTTACTATAGAGAAAAGTACATCGGAACAAAAATATTTATAGAAAAGGTACATGAATAAGCTATGTTACGACGGTGGTAAAGTAACAGGAGCCGAAATGCCAGGTCAGGATCATTTCAGATTTATCTTTAGATTGTATCAAGAAAATCAAGAATACATAGCAGAACCAATGGCAGCAATACTCAATGTATGGACGAATGGTAGACTTATAAATGTGCAAGATAGATTCTGAAATTTTATCTAGCATGACACAACGAATCAAATATCCTCGCAGCAGACTTAGCAGTTGATTCAATATAATCTTATCAATTCACGTCAGCGGAAAACATTGACCCAAGAAGGTGCAATGTGTGACTCTCCTGTGAGATAAGACGATAATAAGAACAAGACAAGCTATCCAAAGAAAACAATCTTCCTTGGTAGATTAAATAAAAGAAGATATATAGTAAAACTGTTAAATTTTGATTAAATTCATTTAAAACTTCATTTAAAAGTTATCTGTTTAACTTTCTTTTTGTTTTTTGTTTTTGTTTCATAAGCATTTTCCTTTGGTGATCCACATATTCAAACATTTGATGGCTTTACGTACTCATTCAATGGCTTGGGTGAATACGTCTACTTGGATGTTTATAATCGGACAACTAAGGTTAAATTAATTGAAGTCCAAGCAAGAACACAGTTAGCTACCAATGTCAATGGCACCAAAGTAAATGCTACCATTTTCTCAGCATTTGCGATGAAAAACTTTGAGACGAACACAACAGCACAGGTTGAAATGTCAGACAGCAAAAAAGGTTAGTGAAGGAATCGTGTATATTTACAAAGACAATAAATAAGCATAAAGACACGTTACTATTTGAAATATTGTATAGATACTTTTATATATAAATTATTCTTATACATCTCTGATCTTTTTATAATGATTACTTTTTATTTATTTCTTTTCTTGTGATCAATTTATATAACGTTTAATATTGTTCACCCTTCTCTTCAATCTATCGATCACCTTTCTTTTTTAATTCTCAGTTCTTACTGTTTCTTTCTTTTCTTGTGATCTTTTTATATAACTATTTATATTCTTCACCCTTCCTTTCGATATATCGATCACATTCATTCTCAGATCTTACTCTGTATTTCTTTCGTTTGGTCGATTTTTACAGCTATTAAAATTCTTCGCACTTCTCTTCGATCTATCGAACACCTTTCTTTCTTTTCCCTGCAATTTTCTCTTTCTCTTTAAATAACTAATTATGCTATTTCTATCAATTCTAGACTTGATTATAAATCTGGATAACCAAGACCTTACTTTGGATTTCCAAAAGTCTTCGACCTTCAAAAAGATTGGTAAAATCAGTGTTTTCAGAAAATCGAATGCATCCGAAGATCCAAAAGCTTCTTTTACCTTCAGTTCAGGTTTGTATCTTTAATTTCGCATAAGAGATTAAATCCTGATATTAACATACCTTTATAATCCATCCCATCTATCCAGTATACTTATATTACAGAATACCTAGTCAAAATGGCAAACTGTTGTTCAAAACTCTGACGATCCGAACGGTATGGTGTTTGAGATCTGTGAGTGTGGTATTTTGACAATGATGAAATGTTCTTTTTTTTAGTCTTAATATTAGATTTAAAAAAATCACGCGAATACAGTACGTTTGCGAGAATGGAATAATGAAGACTCCCTGCTGCATCCACATTCCTTAATGATACAGTCTGCCACGTGATGATGGTAGTTAGTCAATCTACTGGTATTCGTCCTCCTAATCTCTTTCTCCTTATCGCTTACTCCAAAACATGATCGTATGACTAAAATATATGTCCACAGAAAACGAGTAAAAACAAAACTATCCGTCTGATATTCTCTGTGCATTGTAAAGAATTCCCTTCAGAATCGACATAAAACGTGACAATTATTCAATAAATCCAATAGTTTTGTTGTCGATATTTTCGTATTTGTCTGTCTTGATAAAAACAATGCTGCTGTGATAGTTTACCAAGAGATTTGCATGGGATATTTTGATGCAGAACTCAAGAACATAAAGGCTTTACCAACAAAACAAGAATTTTATTTTTGATTACTCTGTGGTACGAAGCTCGTTCAAAATGTTTTAAGTCTCACTCAGGAGGAGTTGGAGAAACAAAACAGATTTTCACTATTTTTCAGTATATTTTCCCTTGGCATTAATGCACTTTGCCCAAAGATGCTTAAGTATTTCAGTTCCATCATGGAAGAAGATGGCTTCCTGTCCTCCAAAGAATGGTAACCACGCAGGTGGGTTTTGAGTTTACGAAACAGGAAGAAGTCAGATAGACCTAAGAGTGGCTGCTCCCAGCTACTGCAACCAGAGCAATGTGAACAGGCGTATTATCCTAGAGTAATAACATACCTTCCCTCATCTTCCCTCTGCTTTTCAACTTGATTGCTTCCTTTAGGTGTCTTAATCCTGGTGCATAGTACTGCCCATTAGTTTTTTCTCTGTTCCAGGTAGTCTATCATGATTACGCCATCAGAATCCCCCAAAACAGAAGCCATCATCTTGCTAACAGACGCTGCCAGCTTAAACTACTTCAGAGTGGAGAACCAGGGTGTTTCTACTGTTTGCTTTGAATCTTAGATGCAGGTTCGAAGTGGTAAACCCAGGTTTCATCTTTGTTACTAATATGCGGTGGAAATTTTCAGAGTCAGTCTGCAATCGAGCCAGACATGTCCTGGAAAATGTAAACCCTTTTCATTTCTGCGCTGGTGCAGCGTTTTTGGGATCCATCTTGTAGAGAGCTTTCTTGTTTTCAAGACCTCAGTTAAAACAGTATACACCGAACCAGAACTAATACATTTGTACTTAGCTATCTGCTGGACAGTGAAATGTCTGGCACCAAAAACTGTATCGTGAATGGCATAAACTTGTTCATCATTAGTTGAGGTTTTGCTGGGATGGGACTTTAGCGTATGGGCTCAGTGAACTTGTAAACAAAAGCATAAATTAAGTACACATTCTTAAAAATGATCCAAGGTTATTGAAAGGCTGATCTGGTAATTCTCTAAGCATTTTCGTTCACCTTGTCCATAAAGAATTTCCTTCATAAAGCGTCTGCTTTAATTTACATGATTTTTCTTTAACTGTATATTCTAAAATAAGATTTTAGAAACGCCGTGTTTCAAAACATTTATTCGCATTTATAGGTATGAAATAGAAGAGGTTACATACACATACGCACATAAGTTCGCCTAAACCACAAATTAAATAGTTTAGAGTTCATTCGAAAATCTTCGTTCATATATATATATATATATATATATATATATATATATATATATATATATATATATATATATATGTGTGTGTGTTTGTGTGTGTATGTGTGTTTTTATATAAAAAAATTATCTCTGGTATTTTACTATAAAATGTATTTTTGTATTTTCATAGTGTTTTACTTTTGTTTGAAGGGTCATTATTTATCCATACCCGAAGCACTAATACGTGCTAACACTCCGGGTGAGGGTGAACCTGGGAACAACAACAATGAAGCGGTGGTTCCACACTTTACAAAACTTCCACTCTTCCGGTCACAGGCCTTGCTGCCGGATGTAGTTCATCCCTATACCCAGGACTAGAGATTATTAAAGTAACCGTTCTTGTGATTTAATATCTGAAAAATAAAGATTTTCTTTTCATATAAGCTGATTAGTTTTTTAATTATTTGAGATCAATCAGATATTTATAAAATGTTGAACTATTTAATATCATGCGTTCGATTACTCATGTATTTTTAAAGCATTCAGTTAATGATTTTACATTTGTTTATTTACAGGGCTCGACATTACTGTGTCAGTAAGCACTGGAATGCTAAGCGTCAGCCTTTCTATTCCTGAAGATTTGCAAAAGGATATTCAGATCCGTGGATTACAAGGAGACATCGACGGAGATCCAAATAATGACCTACGAACACCAAATGGGACGGTTTTATCAGTTAATTCCACCGAAGAAGAAATATTTGACAACTTCGGCCAGCTATGTAAGTAAAAAAAAAACGAAGTCTTTCCTTGCAGATTGACCACAGGTTCTCGATTGAATTTAAATAAGGAGAGTTTCCAAGCCAATCGATAGTATTTTGATTTGTTCACTGGTAAGGTTTGCCATTATGTTTGTGCAGCGTTACAATTTTCGTACACTTGCTTGGAGTAACATCCATAACAGACAATGGCATTAGAACAACTAATCGACAGTCGAGAAAATAGTGCGTGGGCGTCATGAAAATTTGATTCATGTTAATGCACATCACTGTAAATGACTTCATCTGAGGAAAAAAACAGAAATTAATTACACCTTGTCATTCCAGTGGGTCTAAAACTGACCGTATGCTGAAAGAAAGGAGACTAAAGCAGTTGTTTCAATTAATTTGCACAAAGGGTGTATGTGTAGCGTAACGGATAGTGGCATGAAAATTGAAACATGGAAGTGCGTTCAAATTCCAGCCGTGCCCGTAGCGTTCATTCTGTACTAATACTCAGGGGAGAACCATGTATCAAACTCCCTCCTCTCTACTAATACCACGGGAAAAGGCATAGAAAAATTCCTGTACTAATACTCAGAAAAAGACATGAATTCACATCCCTCCTTTTTATTAATACTTTGTGAAAAGACATGAAACTATCTCCGGTACTAATACCATGGAATGAGTTCATCCTGCTCTCCTGTACTAATGCCCTAGACCGAGGCATAAATCTACTTCCCTTCCCTATACTAATGCAGTGAGAGGCATCAATTCCCTCCCTCCCCTGTACTAATGCTCCGGGAAGAGACATGAAGCCATCTTCCTCTCTTATACTAATACCTTAAGGAGAGTAATGAATCTATAAAAGTAAGGGTAAAATAATACATCAGACTAACCTCTTCAGCCATGGTTGGCAACCATCCTAGGCGAAGGAATTCAAAGCCATAGAGAAGGCAGGAAGAAACCATTCTGCAAATCTTTTCCAAATTTCTTTTAAAGAAAATAAGGATACTTGGATATATGGACCAAATATTTGATCAAGGATGAAGTTCTAGAGAAAACAGAAAAAAAAGAAAACATATTTAACATCAGGAAGAGACATTTGAGGTTTGTAGGACGCATAATGAAGAAAGAAGGCTTGGAAAATGGGATACTGACAAGACAAGCAAGAGGAAAACAACTCATAACATACTTCGCGGGCTTGAGTAAATGAATGACAGAATAGGGTTTAAGAGAAATAAAAAAAGAGTAATGTTATTAAAAGCTCCGAAGACAGGACATTGTAGAGAGCCATGATCGCCTAAAGGGACACGATACAGAAGATTTATGCCAAAGCTACAATCGCTTAGTTACTTAACAGAAATGGAGCTTAGAAATGATTACTGTATTAGTGTAAGGAAATAAAAATAGAGCGGTTTCTTTGTTTGCATGAAAATTAACCCCCGTAACATTTGGTACGTCTCCTTTGTTTTAAGTTGGGACTTTCTGCAGCAAATGGAAAAAGACTAAAAAAAATGAGTTCATTTAGGACCGTGTGCAGGATTAATGTCGTTTTGAAACAATGGTAAGGTTTAAATAGCATAATGATGATGATAAGGATGATGAAAATCATCATCATCATCATTACAATGACTGGGTGTGGCGGTAGGTTCGCTGCCCTGATGAGACCTTGACTATTCCATCTGCATGCCTCGGTAGGTATTCATTTATACTTGGTGTGTCAAATAGATTAAATTTGGTAGAGATCATCCATCTCCAGGTCAGACAGACGATGTCATCCGACTTGAAAGCTCCCCTTAGTTATGGACAGTGGCTGTTGCTGCATTCGAGTAACTCTCTTCCTTGGCTGTTGACATCAATTTAAGAAACTCTCCGCTTAACGATGCCATGTCATAAATGCTTGGGCTATACAGCTATTATTTCAGTGACATGTCCAGATTTAACCGATACTTGTATATATATATATATATATATATATATATATATATATATATATATATATATATATATGGTTGTGTGTTTATTATCAGGGTTTTGTTTATTTAAAGACAAATATTGTAGTGGTCATTATTTTCAAAGAGAAATTGCTGTGTTCATCCGAAAGTTATTTTTTTTTTTTACTCGTGGCGTTAAAAACTGTGTTGTGTGAGATTGGCTTGAGTACGCTTCAGGGGAGGTAACTGAGTTATGGAGTTGTCGAAAGGTTTTAAGAAATAATTATAAAAATATTAGTACAATAATAATAAATATATTAGTACAAACCTCGATGTTTTAAACTATCTTCTGTAAACATTTTAAAACATTTGTGCAGTCTTCATAATTAACTTTATTAAGGTTTGCTTTTTTTTTTTTGTTTATATATATATATATATATATATATATATATATATATATATATATATATATATATATATATCCTGACGTGCTATACGATTTAACGACAGAGGAAGCGTCTGGTTAGCAAGGTCGAATTACTGCGTTTAATATGCACATTTCTTTTTTCTCGAACGCTTATATCTGCAGGAAGCCTATCTTAACGTAAACAAATGACGACATATATTATGAAATGGACTAAGTCCAAGAATTATTTTGATATATTTTTGTTTATACGTTATTTTTATAGATACAAATATTTAAGTAAATGCTATGTTTATAATAAACAGTATTAACAACAGTTACAGACCTGAATATCCGAGAAATCTCAAAGAAAATGTGTCCTACGACAGGAACTTGTATCCTACACGGATATGTATCAAAGGTCATATATTAGAATATTTGTCGAACTTAGTCTATTTCATAATATATGACGTCATTAGTTCAAGTTAAGTTACGCTTCGAGCATATATGAGCGTTCGAGAAAAATCTTGGGAAATTTGTAATTTAAAAGCAGTAATTCTAACCAGATGCTTGCTCTGTAGCTAAATGGTATAGCACGTCAGGATACACACACACACACACACACACACACATACATATATATATATATATATATATATATATATATATATATATATATTATTTATTATTTAATTACATTTAACAGACAATGAATGTCTATTATGTTTGATCATAAGCCGTTCTAAACTCCGTATATTTTCTTTAATTTTGGGTGAAAATAAAGATAAAAATTGTCCAACATTTGTGTGTGTTATATATATATATATATATATATATATATATAGGTTATTCAAAAAGAAACCGTAGATTTCAAAATTTAATAAAAGTAAATGCTAAAAGGCTGAAGCAATAGAGTGATTAAATTTCGCCCCAGTCTGACCGTCTGGGGCGAAATTTTCGCGGCTCACCAACTCAACTCGCCGCGCCGATAACTGTTAGGTTACGCTGACCTTATTGCGAATTATAAGAAGGCGATAAACAATGTATTATCATTAATAAGAAGTGATTATATCAAATGATATCTTCTTTTTTTTTTTTTTTTTAGGGTTAATAAATCAGTCGTTATTCACTTATCCAGCCGGTCAGACGAAGGATAACTATATCGACAAGTTTTTCCGACCACTGTTTTTGGACAAAACAACTGCAAAATACAAAGAGGCAGTAAAAGTGTGTGATGGCGAAAAAAATATTGCGTGTATTTATGATTTCATCGCAACAGAAAACAAAGTCCTTGCTCAAAAAACTCAAGCGGACGCTAAAACAGCAACAGAGGAGCTGGCACAATCAAGTAAGTTTTTTTCTGAATCTCCCACTGAATTTGCAAGCTTCAATATCAAATATTTTAGTAAATTACATTCATAACCTTCAGCTTATGACAAATTTTAGCCTGAGTCGTAGGCCACAAGAATTTTGTCACTCGTGAAAATCAAACTAATAATACTAAAAAAAAAAGTACAGTTTAATAATCCATTCATTCACTTAGCGTATTTTGCGTCGCTGTTATCACCACTCCCCTCTATCTCACAAATGTTGTCCATGGTAACATTCAAGGCAGAATAGTACAATGGCTTGCCAGTTTCTTTTGCATCGGGGATTTTGAGGTTACCTCGTCGCTCTTCTCAGAAGTTAAATAGCCAAAACCTACAAAGCAGTAAGTGGTTTGAATTTAGAGTTTTCCTTCTCCCTCGACTGATGATGATATATGAAGACCGTGCGCTGCGTAGACAACATACCCCCACCTCTTGGTCGTACCGAAACGATCCAAAGGAATACAGGGCATTATATTTGGGGACGGCTTGGCTGCAGGAGTTACCGTAAAGTTGTCAGTGCTGACAACCAACCGCCTTTTGGGCTTCATTCCGGGTTTTCTGTTTGGATATACTTTCATAGCCTTTTCCAAGATGGACTGCATAACTTAGGTTTTGAGTTCCATCTACCTGACTCAGCTGGTTATGAGGCGCCAGTTATCCGCCTTCGCCCAATTTACGCCATGAAGCTGGACTTAATTGTCAGATGCTATTTGAGGCGCATGTCACGGAAGCATTTTTAAACGGTGGGAGTTTGTCCCCATTATCGCCTTTAGCTATGACAACCTTACCTTTTAATCACCGCGTTTTGAAATATTAAGTATTAACGAGGGAGTGATGGTTATTAAAATAATAGCGGTGTCAAAGAAAAAAAATTCATTTTTTGTGGTTTTCCAAGGTTCAAGTTTGCTCATTTTTCTTTTGTCATTCTATCTTTCTTGAATATGTTCATTTGAAAAGGACGTTTATTAATTTTTTTTATTCTATAATGAATAACGTTCTTCATTTCAAAATCCGCTTAACAATCTCGTCTCACTAGTGTGTTTGAACATCAGTTGATGCTCCATGTTTGCTGCCTTGTGCCACATCTAGTCAAAACGTGCTAAATCATTAATTGTAAATTGAAAATACATCTGCAAGGTCCTTCGGAGCTGCTTTCATGATTCTTTTCACCAGGGAACCCAGCTCAGTTCGGTTCGATGCCTATTTAGCCGACTTTTCTCGCCTGGAGGCGACTGAAGCGGAGAAATGTGTATGCTCTATTATGGAAACTGAAATTTAGTAAGCGCTGAAAAATAAAGGAGCTCTCGCTATGTGCTATACTGGAATAGGTAGTCTCCCTTTATTTATTCCTTTACTGTTACTAATATGGGCACGTAACCGAGTGGTTAGGATGTTCATTTTCCAACCTTGAGACCCGGTTTCGAGTTTTATCATTATCAATTTATTTGTATGCGCCATTTTTATTACTCGGGATAAAAGATGTGACGTCCTCCTTCTTTCATTCCCTTCCAGTTTGTCTATCATATGTTCCGTCATCTGTTACAACACAGATGTTTAAATTGCTGTGCTTGATTGTTGGTATTTATCCAACTAGAAAGATAAATAAAGCTCGTATCTTAGGCTGTTACTCTTGCAGAAAACTATACATTTTCAGGACGATAGGCGTAATACTCACTGTTTAATTAATAAAAATAGGGAGTCTATTTAAAATAAGAATTAAAATCCCCACGACAATAAATCGTTTGGTTTATTAAAATGTCGGATTAAAAATAAATCCATTAAATCCTTAAAAAAATGCTTTGTTTATCTTTTCGGATAGGAAACTGAGCAAACATATATTTTTTGAAACTGTAATTTAGAATGGCTTTTGTCATCGTAAATTTAATGTTTTTTTTTAGAACCCTAACCGGGGTTAGATATTTAAGATGGGTCATCGGCTGAAGAGGGTTAGACGTCAGAAAGAATGACGCCTACTGTCTACGACAAAAGGGAGTGGTATGTCACACAGAAGTAACAAGGACTGCTGGCTGAGGAAGAGAATGAATTAGCTACGTTACATGCGACGCAAGTCGCCTGGCGGAGAACGTGGACGTCTGATATGAAGCAGACGAAGCTGGCTGCGGAAATTTTTACGTCTTCTTCATGCGCGGAAGTTTTACGGTTTCTTCGTGTGCAGAGCAAAGGGCAGAAAGATTTCGGAATTCTTCAAAAGTACATCGACGAAAAATAGTTCACAATAACGTAAAATTTTGTGTTCACTCTACTAACGTTTGAAGTAGTAACAATGTCGGATTAAAAATAAATCGATTAAGTCTAGCAATTACATTTTTCATCATTTTTTTAATCTAGAAAATAGGGCACCTGTAATTAATGGAGAAAAGGTACTGGAAATTACCGTGAACAAGACGAAGAAATGGGAAATCCACGTCACAGACAAGGACAACGACACGGTGAGAATCCAAATTCAGGACGGCAAAGAATACATCAATGTGACAAACAACGGTTACAATTTCACCTTAAACATTTTGATTCCTCAGCTGACACCCGTAAATATCAGGTGAGTATTTTATTAACAATTTAATTTGAGTCATAAGTAATGTCCGTTTTGAGGAAAACAGTTTTAATGACGAATGTATCATCTTAAATAACTACTTCAACTGGTGGTGAAAAATAGATGACATACAATAATATTGAAACCAAAAGACAGTTTAGCGACAAGAATCTCTACAACTGACCACAAAATCTAAGATCCATAGAATAAACTTAAGTGCACGTGGTGGTTAGTCGGGGATTTATTCATTTAAATTTCTTAAAATGCAATGAAACATTAAATGCACATTTATACACCCAGTAGCTGCAACGTGTCAATAAAGAGTGGCACGAAAAACCAACCTACTTTCGTCAATAGGAAACAATACAGGTAACATTTCGGAACGTTCAATCTATTCATCCCCCTTTGCACCAAACGATTATTACCTTTTTCGATCGCTGCAAAACACCTTGATGGGAAAAAAGTTTGGATAATGAAAATCGGATTCAGGAGTTCATCAAAAACTTTTTTCATATCAAAAACTGCGGAATTTTTCTCAAAGGTTATCGAAGAGATATTTCTAAAGTGGAAACACAACATTGCAAATAATGGTGAATATATAACTGAATAAAATACAGTTGTATTTGTCGAAGAATAAATTAATGAACAAAAACGGAAATCATTTATAACTCAACCACATACATTTTTCATGTAATTGCACATTTTTTGCAATATGCGTTAGCGTGTTAAAATCCTCACAGTATTTAGTATTGTTGAATTTATCGCTAACTTTTTTGTCGAGATTTATAAACTCTGTTCTTTCTACTGTGTTTATATTTACAGTGCTACTGCTATTGCATTATATTTTACCAGAATGAAAATATATATATATATATATATATATATATATGCAAAAATATATAAATATTAATTTTTATTAAAAAAAGATATATTGCATTTTTTTTATTAAATAAGTATTTGTTATTTTAATCATTAATTTGTTTTTTTTTTTAAATAGTGGCAGTATTTTGTATATTAAATAATAAAACTGAACTTATCAAAAAAATAACGGAAGTTTTTTTGTACGAAGCTACGCACCCTAGTAAAACCAACTGTACTTTGTACCCCCTTACCTGTTTGCACTTCTCCCAAAAATTTGGTTTCGATCGGTCAATATATGGCTATTTTAGAGAGTGTGACGGACAGACGGATGTCATAGTATTTTATATATAGATAGATGTTAATACATGTTTTTAATTTACATTGATTTAATTTTTATTTTAAAGTTTTTATAACGCTCGTAATTGTTCGTTAGTAAGACTGTAAGGAAAACACTAGAAAGAAAAGTTTGAGTGAAGAAGGATTTAATTACATGAGAACATGGATTGAGAGTACAGAAGTTCAGTACGACTGAAAGCGTTACGACTTAGCTACTTACTTTTTTTGTCACAATTCCACGAGCAGACGTTTTACTCATGGACGAGTCTATGTTTTAATAATAGTTTAGTGAAGGTCAGATAGTCTTTCTACACAACCTTTAGACGTCACAATATCTGTGAATGCGTTTTCTTTGCAACGGAATGTCTTTTGGCTGTAGTCAGTGAATGAGAGATCAGGGAAATATGGTGGATGTTGCAAAGTTTCGTATCCCAAATAGGTGAGCTACTGCAATGTCATCATGTCATAACATGTGGCCGATCATTGTCACAAGGAAGAATTGAACGACGTCAACCAACCAGTGCCAGTCGCATCTTGCTTCACTGAATGTGCATTTTATCCAGTTGCTAGCACTAAAATTAAAAACATTTTTAGCATTTAAAAGGGAAAATTTAAGTACTGACAAGCAGTTGTTCAGAAAATAATATCTGATTATAAAATTAGCTTTTATTCCGGTGTAATCGTACAACACCCTCCCCGATCGCAGAAAACTTCCACCTGAAGTGACCGCTTCGATCTCCGACCTGCTCTATCCTACGTTGTGATTTAAGTTTAATCCTAAAGAGGCCAAGATCGAATCGTCGCTGGTATCTTTGTGTCGGGCTGGTCCAAGCAGGGCGATGACGTACAGAAAAAAATAACACCCGAGTAAATTGAACAAAAGTAAATACAGTTTTTATATCAGTCCTCCGTACAATAATTGGTTTATATCAGAGTTTGCATGCAATTAATTATCAGTCCGACCTGCATCTAAATGAGAAGTGATACTATGTTGACTTGGCAAAATCTGATTTGCTGTTTTGATAAAGTCTGGCAAAAGACTAAAGTCGAAGGCTTTCGTCGGTAGATAATCACGTGGGCCTATCTCCTGTCTATGGTCTCGTCTCCGTCTCTTCTCTCTTCTGGGACTCGTCTCGCGCATTTGTATTTATGGATATTCGCCCAAACTGTCATGGTCGGGGTATGGCGAGGTATTAGTATTTTGGTGAATCCCCTCCGTCTTACGTCTTAACTTTGAAAAAATTTCCTTCTTCCATTCTCTCATATTATTACCTCCCAATAAATCTCAGTGAGCGTGTGTAGCTTATCCATCCTCTCCTGGTATTTCAACTCAACTTTCGACCAGAGGAATCAACTCCAAATTCGATATTTACGAAAAATGAAATTTTCGCTTTACTGCATTTGAAGTTGTGTATCAATCAACATCGCCCTCTAAGTCTGGGTCACTTTTCTGTTGTTCAAACTGCTCGACACACAATTCAAATCGTTTAGGTGTGAATTAAATACTCAATTCTTCCCACGGGGTTTTGGTATTAACCCTTCTCGTTTCGATGTCTCTCAGCACATAACACTTCCTATTGATAAGAAAGCTTTCGTAGCTTTTATATTACCGCGGTAACAACAAATAGTATCACACCGGTATTAATGTATTTAAACTGTGTTTGAATCAGTCATTTTACAAACCCTGGATATCTATACCTTTTTGACATTGAGTTAGAAGGTCATTCATGTCTTTAAGATAAAATACTAACGGTGTAATATATATATATATATATAGATAATGTCCGTAATTAGTTGATATGCAATCAGGATAAAGGTAAAATGCATGTTTCGTAGTAATCAGGTAGGATTTTTTTAAAATTGCTCAGAAAGTTATGACGTGTCCAGTGGGTATTAATCAATTCAAAATAACTACATCCTGTATATTTTTGAGTTAAATTACTCAAGTAATTTAATTTTTTTCCAAAAACAAACGAATGCCAACAAAACTAGGGACTTAATAGAAGCTGCTAGAATAAATAAAGGTATGATGAAATAAGAAATGACATGTCCTTTGTTTTAAAATCGGCAAAGTGAGACGTCTCCATATCGGAAATTTGGCCAGTAAGCGATAACATCTCTAAGTCAGAGCACTCGAAGATTGCTCTTCGTACTATGTGATCAAATGGTACCTGCTACATGGTCGCATTATTGGCAAGCAAATCAGTTTTCCCCGCCACGCCTTATAACGAGGGAGGGAGGTTAGACAACCAGCAAGATGGAAAACAACACCTCTCAAAGGAGTGGATTAATCATTTTGTAGGGTCACCGACTATCTAGCGTAATTCGGTAGATTGGACTCCATAGCTATCCATGTAGCCAATACGATGATGACACAAGGGCGGAGAGTCCCTCTGACGGAATCAATGGTCACCTGTCCGTGAACAAGTTGAGCCTACAATTAAGTTAGATTATTCAATATCATCACCTAAATATTTTTTCAATTATCAAGGCTTGTACATTTCCGAGTGGAATTGATCTTCGAATAAAAACAATAACTCTCAAATATTTAGTTACCAAACGTCGTCTCAGATGTGAAAAATATAGTCAAGAAAATAAATTTGATTACTTCGACCGATAATGACCATAAAAATCCCATTAAAAATGTAACTAGCAAAATACCACTACTGGATTCTCAGTGTGTGGGATAATGGTTTGCCAGGGGATCTATTTAATTGCTGCAGAATTTGATTGTTACATTTCTGTGAACTAAAGTACGATAAAAAGTATCTACAACATAAAATCTGCCAAAGAGACAATTCATATATTAC
This sequence comes from Acanthosepion pharaonis, assembly GCA_903632075.3. Lineage (NCBI taxonomy): Eukaryota > Metazoa > Mollusca > Cephalopoda > Sepiida > Sepiidae > Acanthosepion > Acanthosepion pharaonis. The sequence goes on along the minus strand of CAHIKZ030004319.1, from coordinate 65,296 downwards.
TATTTACATTTTACTGTTGGATTATCACCCTTTACGATGATCACGGGAGGGGTGGGCGAGATATTGAATTACCTTCTCACCCATGATGATAATCTCAGGCAACGAGAAATTTGAAAGCTCCTTCCACTTTTCGTTTTGACTTTGGAAGAGGCAAATTGTTTTCTTTTCGTTCTGTTGACATGTATGTTCCTCAGAGACACATACTAAATGATGACTGAACACTTCACAACTTTAACTTCATTTTTTTTTTTGTAACATGTCTGTTTAATATATTTACTAAAACTCTTTGTTTACATTCCATGATTTCCTAATTTATTTTTGCCCGGACTCACAAGAGTCCATCAATATTATTTGAGAGACAAATACACTAGGAATCATTAAATATTTAGTGAAAAAAAAAAGACATTCACAACTTGAAACAAAAAGTGGCGATTCCCTCAACAATACAAACGCGGACTATTGTCCTCATTTTTGTTGTTGTTGTTATTATTATTATTTCGGAATGGCCGGGGAATGAATTCATAAACATCATCCTTTTACCTTGTTTTTTCCTTTAATTTTATTTCCAGTATTATTGCGATTGATGAAAAAAATCAGACCTCAGGAGGATTTACATTGAAGATTGTACTTTGTAGTGGTTGTTCTGGGAATGGGCAATGCTCAAAAGATAATTCTGAGATAGATCAGCAATTCTATGAACAACTTCGATGTACTTGCGATAAAGGATATGAAGGTAAGACAAGCACAAAACAAAAATATCAGGAAATTGAATTTATAGACTTGATAAAATTAGGTTTATTCACCTTATGCCAAAAAACAAAATACAATCATTACATAAAAGAGATTCCATCGTTAAGTACGAAAAATTGTTTTAATGAAATCGTTAGTTAAAAAAAAAAAATTATGATTTTAAATGTCCCCACTCCTCGGCAATGTTTATTGTGTTAAAAACGATGAACAGAATTTTAATAAAAATCAAAATCTAAATCATTAGTAGTTATGGATTAATTAGTAAGGCTTGTATTAGTCATCGTCGTCATTCGCTTGCATCCGAGTATCAAGATCTCCATCCTCTTTACTTATTCCCTTACTCCCCCGCTTGGTAGTGGTGGCGGGGATCACTGCGAAGGTCCAGCCTAATCCTGAAGAGTCATGAGCAAGAATCACACAAAGCGTCGTTTTAGGTATCCGCATAGCCTCTGCCACTGGCGAATTCTCCAAACAGGATGATATTTGGGAGTCGAGTGGTATGCATTCCAGAAGAATCGTGAGCAGAATTCACAGTGGTGTGTGGATGATGGACGCGGCTGGGTGAGTCAGGCCCTCCTTGAAGCGTCGTTTTGGACATCCGCGTAGCCTCTTGCCACTGGAGAATTCTCCAAACGGTATGATACTTGCGAGTCGAGTGGGACGCATTCCAGAAGAATCGTGAGCAGGAGTCACAGAGTGTGGATGGTGGACTCGGCCATACTAACGTTAAGCCGCAAATGCTTTTCATGTTGACGGTTGGACTCGAAAGTCTCGGCCTCTCACGACCCCACACCACCGCTGGATGGTCTTACGTCAGGAAAGTTGATTTGTAGCAACGGTTTCCTAGATCTCAGGATCGATGTTGTCAAGAATGTCTTCAATAGCTCCTTGAAGCGACATTTTGGGCCCCACGTACATTCTTGCTCGGATGATACTTGGGAGACAAATGGAATGTATCTTCTCGGCTTGACGGTCGAACTCTCTCCAAACAGGATGATTCCGCCGGAGGCAAATGGAATCGTATTCTGTAACCCGATCTCGTCCAGCGGATACGATGTTGAAGGATGGTAGTAACCCGATAAACTCGGCCTTGTGCCAAGAGAGGACCCTGTTGGATACCGAATGGAATGTATTCTGTACAAATGCCGTCCAAAGGATTCCAAATAATAGGTGTCCGAGAGAGGCCTCGTTGTTGGACGTGTTTCCCCAAATGTAATATATTCATATATATCATATATATATATATATATCCATATATATATATATATATATATATATATATATATATATATATATATAATTAAATGGTCTGTTTATAATAAACAGTATTAACAACATTACCGGCCTGAATGTCAGAGAAATTTTTAATATGAAAATTTTCTCGCACATTCATGCCGGTAAATGTTGTTAATACTATTTATTATAAAAAGAACATTTACTTAAATATTTGTATCTATAAAAAAGCGTATAAAATTTTAAAAAGTCTTAAAAAATAATTGTCGGACTTTGTCCATTTCATTTAATAATATATATATATATATATATATATATATATATATATATATATATATATATATATGTGTTGTTTGTGTGTTTGTGTGTAAATTTATTTTGGGGGAAAAGTGTTCAGTATGGAGCAGATTCAGAAGAACTACATTTTCTTAGTATTGTAGACACGAAAAAAAAAGACGAACTTTGGACTGTTTATTAACAATTTTGATTTGAATGTACATGTTTTTGTCAAGCTAGAAAAATACAATATAGAATTTCCTATACATACATTGTTGGCTGAATTTAAGTGAACATATTTTTACCAATTCTTACTGCCATTATATATATAACAACAAATATATATATATATATATATATATATATATATATATATATATATATATATATATATTCTGTTCATACGCTATTTTTAATAGATACACTTATTTGAATAAATGCTCGTTTCTTTAATTAAACAGTATTAAATACATTAACCGGTCTGACTATTCGGGAAAATTCGTAGAAAATATGCATTTTCCGGCAGGAATCGAATCCTCATCCTATACGAAACCACCGTTAAGCGTGCTATAACCGCTCAGCCACAGAGAACTTCTGGTTAAGGAAAGCTCCAATGAATGCTTTTAAACACACACCTTCGCCGATCTTTCTAGATCTATCATATCTGCTCTGAATTTCCGCAACTAATTATTACATTAGAAGAATATTGAGTAACTTATTGGCCAAAAGATTCTGTTGGTCTGGATATACATTGAATTATATAATTTTGCGTATATCAATAGATGCCATCACGTATTTTTATTATTATTATTATTGTTTTTATTTCCTTTGATTTCTGGCGTATACACATTTCTTTCCGGGTCCCACCCAGAGACCTAAGGTTAGAAATGACACTTTCCACTGACAAAAAAAAAAAAACGAAAATAAAAATATTTTATAGATAAAGCCCTTCGTAAAGTGTGGGCAGTACTTGTGAGAACATTTTTTTGTATTTCTTTGAGACATGGGCTTCCAGGAATCCCTTCAATTAGTCTGCTGGAATCTTTTCCAATCAATCCTAGGGCTCCAACTACAAAAGGGATTGTTGATGTTCCCATGTGCCAGTTTTTGAGATTTCTATTTCAAGGTCCTTGTATTTTGAGGGCTTTTTGAATATCTTCAAAGATACATTGCAGTCTGCAGGGACTGCCATATCAATAAAGAGACACTTTTTTGTGTTATTTAATAACAATATCTGGGCATTGGCTTTGATTGTTTTGTCAGTGTGTATTGTGTAGTCCCATAGAATTATAACAGGTCCTATCTCCGTAACCGGGTCTGGGTAATGTTTATACCAGTTTGTTTCAGTTTCCTTCTCGTAGAAGTTGCAATTTTTCCAGTGCAGGTATTTTATTATTATTATTATTTTATTATTTTTTATATGTAATTATATATTTTTTTTTACATATATTTTTTCATATTGATTCATTTGTGAAAATATCATTGAATTGCTTGTTGTATTATTTCATAGGGAAAAACTGCGAAACAGATTACGATGGCTGTGCTGAGAATCCATGCGTAGAAGCAAAATACTGTCAAGATTTGTCACCGGAAGTAGAACAAGCAACAAACAGGACATTCAACTGCTCTTGTCCCCCTGGCTATTTATTGCAGAAGGATAATCGTTGTTTAGGTAACACATTTATTTCTACGAGTAGTACCCGTGAAAATATCACGGATTTTTATTATATTTATCTTATGACGAGTCATAATTCTTACGTTAATGACTGGATAAGCTCCTTGCGATTTCTACGACTATAAAATAACCGTGGAAAGTCAACTATTGCATCGTTTGATATTTGAACTTAATAACTTTAATAATAATAACCATAATTATGAATGAAAGTCATTATTTAAAGAAATAAGATTAAAAATTGATAAGCTTTTTCATTTCACAGAAGCAGATGTTAAAAACATTAGAATGTTATCACCAACAAAATTTTCAACCAAAATTTTTAAGGTTCTAAAATGGATGAAAAATTAAAAATATTTTTACATAAAAATTCTTTATCTTTATTCATAATAAAAGATTTTGATAAAGTCTTCCATTTCACTGAAGCAGACGTTAAAAACTTTAGAGTGTTATCACTATTTCTAAATTCCTTTCCCTTTCTTTCTTTTTATCACTGAAACCAAACAGCGCCACTATGTCTTTTCTGAATTTCCTCCCGTTCAAGGCTGAATAATCCATTATTTATGAAGCATTATCAGGGCTAATTTACGCGCCAAGGACCTAAAGGATTATAATACGTTATTATTCGTTTCATTTTCCTGGAAAAAACTTATTCACACATAAATTGCTGAATTATTATACCATTGCTGACTGTCTGTATTGGCTTGTTTTGTAAACAAATATGAATCTCTCATTTTCCAAAAATAAATGCATGTACAGGAAGAATACTGGGAATATTGTGTTTTCTGGGCATAGGGAAAGTTTATGCTTTGGTCACTAATGGAACCTCTGTGCTGACGACCACACTCTACACATTTTCCTTCCTTGCCCTGCTATAAACAACAAAAGTTAACGAGAATGTTATAACTTAGTATGTGTGCGCGACAGAGTCGAAGGTCAGTCTGTTCCAAGAGGATTCACTCTGCGTATTTTAGCTCAGTTACCATAGCAACAGATCCATTACCATAGAAACTACACTTTTTGGCCAGACCTCATCTTATTTGTAAATAGTATAATACTTGTCTAAGTTCTTAATGTGACAATTTTCCCTTAAAAATGTATTCTTGTTCAATCATCTCATTAATGGATGTTTCCTTTGACAGATAAAGACGAGTGTAAAAGCAACGCAACCAACGAATGTGAATCCTTCTGTAACAACACAGAAGGAAGTTATTTTTGCTCATGTGCGAAGGGATATGAACTGAAGAATAAAACAAAGTGTGTCAGTAAGTATCGTTTTCATTATTTGTTTTTAATTATCAGTTTTGGAAGTTGTTAGAGGAAATAACATTATCTTTAGTTCTTAGTTCCTCCGTAACCTTGGGCGAAAAGAACTCTCCGTCAAGCCCAACCCTGGGCTTGTTCTGCAGCTTCCATCCAGATCAGACCCATCTCAGCCTGGTTTTCCTCTACAGTCTTCTTCCAGGTCTTGGATGGTCTGCTACTCTGTCTAGGTCCCCAATCCGGCTACCACACCAAAGGTGTTCTCACTGGTCTTGTCCATTGCATCCGCAATACATGATCAATCGCCGACGTCCTGTGATTCTGTCTTGCAAATCAGTTTGGACAGCTCTTTCCATGACCCTTTTGTTAGTTAAGTGCTCTCTCCATGAGATCCCAAATATAGTCCTGAAGCATCGTCAGTGGAAGACATTTACCTTCTGGCAAATTTTGCTATTTTTCTTCCGTGTCTCACTGGCATAGCTTGCCGTTGGTATGACGATAGAATTATACAGCCGGAGAATAGTACCATGGCTGAAAGAAATGCTATACCATATCGGTCTCATTCGTTGGAAGACACCTACAGAGTTTCCAATTCTTTTCTATGCATCGATTCAACATTTCGTGAGATGTCCCAGTGCCTGGTTGCTGGGTTTCCCGAACAGCCACCATTTTGGTCTTCTCTTTGCTGATCCGAAGACCAAAACTTGGAACTGTTACCAGTTCACCAGTCAATGTTACAGGGCTTTTTGTTTAAAACTCTAAAAGGTCAATATATGAGTTCTGTATATGAAGTTAGATTTAAATATAACTAAGATACACAAACGAATTCATAGCCGCGCCTTTGTCATTCTTGTTAGTGGCCATAGATTCTGATTTCTTTCAACAGCCTTTTTTTCTCGCTTTACTTAATAATACTTGTAATATAGTAAACTACAAGAAAATACTTTTAAATAGTAACTCAGAAAGGCACAAAGTTTACTAAATTTTAAAATATATTTTTAAAAATGAAATTCTATAGCTGATTTTGAATAATGTCGGGGTACTGAATCTAAAACTAACATACATTTTACACCATTTAATTTTCTTGCTCTGGAATATCATATCCTACGTACGAAAATGGTTATAATTTAGTTCTTATTAGTAACCTATTGGCGTAGGCAATCATGGATCTCCACAATTTCAGTTAAGGACATCTTTGACACAAGCCAACATCGACCCTGACAAGTGGAAAACCGCTACAAATTAGCCTTCCTGGCATTGGACAATCCTAGGGTGGACCGCGACTTTCGAGTTCAATCGTCAACATGAAGAGGATCTTCCGGTCAGGTCCGTTAACCATTTTATTCTCATTCAGCCCTGTCCACCACCACAATTCTTCCATCCACCTACGATTTAGTGACATCTGCTCACGCCATCTTCCACCGGAATAGTACTTATTCCTTGATGTAAATCTCCACCACCGTTACAGTATAAACCGAATATTCTTGCTGATGATGTTTGTATATCTCGATGTTTTTGTTAATCAAAACAATTTCAATCTCATCAGTTATGTTGCTTAGATTGTGGCCAAAAATAACATCATGAGAAACCGCCACGATGCTTCCGAAAATTACTTCTTTTGACCCCCATAAAAAATGCATTGGAGATCAAGTTTAAACGCGGAGACCAAAACGTTGCGCTTCAGGTATCACTTAACCACATTTTATTTAATGTTTCTTCCAACATCCACCCTGACATCTGCAAACCGCTAATGTCACTTTCTTCATTCTTTTCTTTTGATTGATTGGAAGTTCTTGTATTTCCAATTATCCAAATGATATCATGTCGCAATCAATCCTTCCTAGGTTAAAAATGTCTCAGATCCATATTTAAAATATTTTAATTCAAAGTTGAAGGCTGTTTGTTTCAATAGGTTCTATTTTCTTATTTATATTTTTGCATATCATCTTTTACCATTTCATAATCTAACATCCATTCATGGCTTTTTCTGCAAAATTGATATTTTTTCTTTTCTTCAGATTTCAAAACTGATTTGTAAAAAGTTCTTGTAAAGATGAAACATTTCTGGTTCATTAATGATCAGAAAAATTCAAACTTATAAAAATAAATGAAAAGAATATTTTGTCCATAACTTAATGAATATGCTTGGACTTCTTTTCTTCTTCTGTTTCTTCAAAGTACAATTTTATAAGTTGAATTTAATTGGTATAAACCTTTAAAATCTTTTTGTGTATTTCTATTTTTAAGTATATTTTCTGAACTCATTTTCTTTTTTCTGCAGGGATGTAAACGAATTTTTCTAATTAAACAATTTTAGTATCCAATTGTATGGCTATTTAGGTATGCTGGAAGAATAATTTCTCCTATTAAGGTGTTAATGGACCACCTAAGATGCAATAGTTTACTGGGAATGGAAGAGTTATTTTCCTTTCTTAGTATTTTACTGAATAAAAAAATAATAAAAACAGGTTTTTCAGGAAGAGACAAATATTTTCTTGATATTGCATTTAAACTTTTAAACCCAAAAGTTTTTGATTGATTCCGTTAGAAACTTTCCATGTCCTTGAAATTTTTACTGTACTAACATTACGTGATTCATTCCTCCTTATTTAAAGGCAGTTCTATGAGTTCCTCTTATGGTACATCAGGCATACAAGTTACTCTTCATTCGAAAAAAAGGAACTTCAAAAACTGCTAAAACGCCAATGTTTTGCAACATTAAAACCAGGAAAAGATTTTCCAAAATTGTATTTTAAAATTAAATGCTTTTTTTTTTGATGTCTTCTTCAGATTTTATACAATATTCCTTATAAACCTTAAAATCACTTTTGAACTTCAACTTCTTAACTATTTTTCTTGCATTAAAACCATGCCAGGGTTCAATGGAAGTGGATATGCGAAGACTTTACTGTATTAAAGTTGCTGCCAATTGTTTTTTAGATCAAGATGACTGGTTCGCACCCTGCCCTTCTCTAGGATAGTGTATATATATATATATATATATATATATATATATCTATTTTCTTGAAAGGTTTTCTCTGTTTTGATTTAATCTGTATTTTTTAACTGATATATATATATATATGTGTGTGGTTCGTGTGTGTGTGTGTATATTCTGTGTGTGTGTGTGTGTGTGTGGCCATAAAATGATCATATTTCACATCTGTATATATATATTTGTGAGTATATAGATGAACATACGACATATAAATAAAATAATATTAAAATGAATTAAATTTTAGTTGATAACTCCTCAATTTTATACAGGACACAGTATAGAGAAACACTGGAGACTGTTGTAATAAAAGAAAAGCAGCCAACAATAAAATAACAGACACACACATAAAAAATCCATTTTGACCGTTTATATGGCGTCACCTTGAGTGACTTGAAATTATTTTCATCAAACAGGACAACGTCGTAATTAAAAAAAAACAGTTGCATAAATACACACAAAACAATCTTGGAAAACGAATGCAGCAACACTGAGAAGTAATCGGGGAAAAATAATATTAAATAAATGTTTCTATGAATTTTGGCAAATATAACGATAAAACAAAATAACACATTCAGAAATTTGAAAGATGTAATAAAAATGATAGACATAACATATTTATATTATTGTTCATATTATTCAATAAAACACATTTGAGAGAATTCTTGCTGTCGAAATACATCTTATTTGATATATATATATGTGTGTGTGTGTGTGTGTGTGTGTGTGTGTGTAACGTGAATCAAGTTTTGTCTCGATAGTGGATTTTGTTGAAGCAATTTTCTTTTTGATGAAGACAATTTATCGATGAAACATGTCAAAACATTAGTTTTCCACATTGACTTATGTATTTCCAAATGTTACTCTGACTCAAGTATGAAAGAATTGATTTCAGTCTTAAATGACCCAACATTAGGGTTCATATGTTGTAGAATCTATCAATCTAAATAAACCCATTTATCTTTTCATTTTCAGATGTGGATGAATGTACGAAGAAGTTAGACAATTGCGAACATCTATGCAATGACACAACTCCAGGATTTGAATGTTACTGCCGCAGCGGATACACTCTGCAAGCAGATAAGTTCAGCTGTGTGAAAGGTAAATTATTTGCTTTTTATAGTCAAGCAAATGCAATTCCCCCCTAAGTAAGCTGATATTGCCACTATAAAGCAAGGGGTTTACTGGGTGTGAAAGAGAATTAGAAGATTTTAATGAAGAGAATGAACGATTACGATTGACCTTAGATTTAAATGTTTGAAGATCGTAGTTGGCAGGGAAGCAAGAAAGCAAAAAGGAGTCCCACAAGTGCGAGAATAGAAATTATTATAACAGAACTAACGGTGACATCCGAAAGATTTTATTGAATCACATGAAACAGAGGGTATTGAGCCTTGCTGATTGAAGCTCATTAATTCAGTTGATACAGACTCTGTTGGGCTTTACTGATTCAAAAGTAAAAAGATGAGACCTACAAGACAATCTAATATTGCGCTTAAATTCATTAAATTAAATTTAAAGAAAAAAGCGCACTAGAACAGTTGCCATGGAAATAATTATAGAAAATATAGAGGGAAGCCACTCGGTGGGGAAAATGACTGGCGTCAGGACGTCAGGTCAGAACCAATTATATTACAGACGTATCTTTGGATTTGCCTAAAATCTTGATATATATCTTAGGAGCACCAAATCAGATATGGCAGCAATATTCAATGTATGGATGAATGGTAGATTTATAAATGCTTAAGATGGTTTCTGATGAAAAAATGTCTGGCTCAAGTAATAAAATATGCCCCCACCAACAATCCTAAATTTTGACAGAAGCATCAATTAACTAGAGAAAATTAATGTCATATACTGCATAAAAAACGGACATTTTCTTTGTCTTATATAGTTTTATTATACGAGGAACATTGTTTCTAGAAGGAAGCGAGAGGTAAAATATTAGAAGAACGTCGTCTCCTTGCCTTAGTATTTCGCTACAGGCTGACTCACCTCACGAAGGAATCTTCTTGCTGAAGAAACTCTTCAAAGGTCTTGCGATTGTCTCATTGTCTACGCGCCATTTTGATCGTATTTCCAAAGTCAATCTTTCAACGTCAGAATTCCACGTTCACTGGGTTTTCTAACCAGTAGTTTTGACCTCGCATTCTGCGAAATATGGCAGGTTGCAATCTTACATATGACAAACTATAAGAATCGTATTAATACTTGCATCGTAACTGTAAACTGCAATGGTACAAAATTCATTCACAGGCTTAAAATGTGCAGTTTTTAATCATTCACTCCCCAACCAAGTGAGTCGATAAAACCAGTAAAATTCAAGGGATTCTATCACGTCATCCGTCATGGTTTTGTGTCAAGATCGGAAGGTCATTAGTGTGGCATTCTGTGTTATAACATAGTTTGGTCAATGTAGGTGGTTGCTGGGTGACAGCCTGTCTTGCACCATGGTTAAGTGTCCAGGCAATGTTAATGTATTGTGCCCTTGCTTGGACATTCATGAATCTATCACGTCAACTGTCATGGTCCTGTATCAAGATCGGAAGGTCATTAGGGCGGTATTCTGTGTCATAACATAGTTTGGTCAATGTAGGTGGTTGCTGAGCAACCAGCCCATCTTGCGCTATCACGAGGTCTCCAGAGCAGTAGAATATTCGCGAGTTCTACTTTGCTCCCCAGCAGTGTCCTGCAAAGAGCCGTCTGTATTCACTTAAAATTGTAAAAATATCAGAATAGGTCCATAGAGCAGTTATATAATTGAATGTTGTCTTGAATATAAATATAGCTCTCAGCATCTGAGTGTAGGTTCCATGAAACTTAAACATAAGGATTTTTGTTAAGGTCCAAGCAGTGTCACCATACATTAAAACCGCCTCAACAGTAGCTTGAAAGCGTTTGAGGTTTTCAGGTAGATCAGATTTCCAGATTTCATCTATTTTACTCAAGGTAGTCCAGTCTTTATCTATGCAAATTTTCATATGATTTTCAATAGAATTTATTTCGCTTCCTAGGTATGTAAAACATCCGACAGGTTTTATTCATTCACATGAGAGAGAGAGAGAGAGAGAGAGAGAGAGAGTGTGTGTGTGTGTGTGTGTGTGTGTGTGTGTGTGTGTGTGTGTGTTGAGATTTGCTGGTTGAAGCTCACGAATTCAGTTGAGACAGTGTGTATTGCCCTTTGCTGTTTGAAGCTTTCTCCAATTTTGCATTGTATTTCTTTGCCCATTTTAGTATCTTTGCGTATAATAGATCCAAGATGGATGAAAAAGGTTTTTAAGACATTTCCCTCAGTATAAACAGTGAGATCAACAGCTTGGTATGGTTTCATATTGGCTGGTGTACAAGTTCTCTTTTTTATGCTGAAGATGTAACCGAAAGGTTTTGATGCTTGAGAGAAATTGTTAACGATCCATTTTATATCCACAAGAATGCAGGCTATTTTGCAGCATTTTTTTGCGGTTTTATATTTTATATAATATATATATATTTATATATATATATATATATATATATATATATATATATATATATATATATATATATATATATATATATATATCTGAATAACGAACAAAAAGAATCGTACACCAATCTAATATAATTCACTTTTATTATAGCTACGAGTTTGAGAGAAGCAGAAAAAAACAGAATTTTAAAAATGCCAATTAAAATTCAATGCTAATTAAAAAGGGGGAAAGACATTGAAAACTTAATAAGATTATTACCAACTATAAACACATTCCTAAAGCATTGCATTACGATCTTTCTTTGAATCCATTCTTAAAGAATCCAACCTATATCTATCTAACATAAAGAATACATTCTTAAAGGGCTCAGCCATAAATTAGTGAAGATAACAGAACTCCTATTAAACTGTTGAAATCTACTTATTGATTACTTTAATACAATTCTACAACTTATACTACGAATTGTAGAATAAAGTTCCTTTTATATATATATATATATATATATATATTAGTCTGAATAGAAATAAATGAGATATTAGTAGGTATAAATAATGAGATATTAGCAACAATATATATATATATATGTAATGATAATGTTGTTTTGTTGATCAATCTGTTGAAATCTGTTTATTGATTACTTTTACCATCTATAAGCATTACATTACATCGCCATCTTTCTTTTTTTCCATTCTTAAAGAATCTAACGTATATCGATCTAATACAAAGAATACATTCTTAAAGTGCTGTCTTAAGTTGACCGCAAATAGGTAAAGATAGCAGAACTCCCACTAGACTAATGTTGTTTTATCAATCTGCTGAAATCTACTTATTGATTACTTTCATACAATTCTACAACTTGTTTGCACGTAATGGATTCGACAAATTGTAGAATTCCTTATATATATATATATATATATATATATATATATATATATATATATATATAATGATAATGTTGTTTTGTTGATCAATCTTTTGAAATCTATTTTTTGATTACTTTCAGACAACATTTCTACAACTTGTACCAAGAATTGTAATAATGCTGATGGATGTGAAATAGACAAATGTTTCTGTAATAAGGGCTTTGAGCTCAATAATACAGACTTCTGTGTCGGTAAGTTTGCTTCTACTTCAACATTTGGGCAATGTTAATAATATATCAGCAACAGTTCTTGATTGCTAATTAACTTCAGAAGTTTAGGAAAATTTGCAATATAAATCAGATTTATTTTTCTAAAGTCTTTCAAGTGTACATTGATTTATTTTTCTTCTTTTCTTTTTTAGATATAAATGAATGTAATCCAAATCCATGTGAATATAAATGTGAGAATACAAAGGGCTCCTTTTATTGCACATGTCCGAATGGTAAAAAAGTTATTGAAAAGATCAAATGTGAAGGTATGTTAATTTCAGTCCTTATTATAATAATTAATACTAGAAACACCCGTGAAAATTCCATTATTTTTCCTATTTGACTCTTTTGATGAATCTTTATTCTTCAGTTAATGAATCAGTAAGCTCATATTGAGCGCTACAGCAATAAAATATCTGTCGAAATTCCCTTATCGTATCGTAGTGCCTTATTTATACCTAAAGTCAACCTCCTAAAATCTGAATATGTTTCGGCTTTAAATAACCTACAATGGGTTGATAAGCCGTAAAATATAGAGATCAGTCAATACATATCTCATAAAATAACGGCTCTGTGAAAAAGAACAACAAATAACATTCCATCATTCATTCATCCATTCATTTTTTTTTTTTTTGCTAATGTTCATCAAATACAATGACCAAAATGGTTGCTGCCTGGTGTTGTAAGAGCGTAACTAAAGGCAAGAAGTGAGGGCGATGCAGAAAAGATAACAACTAAATAGACTTGAATAGGTCAAGATTATTGTGATTGGGAAAGCATAAACAAATGAACAAACCTTTGAAGGAACCGGAAACCGAACCCTAAACAGGAAACAACAGATACATTTCTACAGCTGTTTAGTTGGGCTTAACAATTTAAAAAAATTATTGCAATAACAATCATAAATAAGAATGATTGTCGTTATTTTCAGAGCTCATTACAGATGAAAGGATTTGAAATTGGTAACTTTTTGCATTTTATTGAAAGAGTCGTTAAATACTTCCAACTTTCTTTCTTTCTTTAATTTTTACACTGAACCAATTGGTGTCTTTTCCCTCTTTTCACGAAATCAAAAAAGAATAGTCCAGCATTGATGATGTATCTTTAGGAAATTGTGTAAACTAAAATACAGAGGAACAAGCACAATTATAATGGAATTATCACAGTCATAATATATGGTGCATTACATCAGATATTAAGAGACATCGAGTCCCTCTAGAATATTGTATACTTGATGATTTAAGAAATAGTTTCATTTGGTTTTAATTATTTCACTTTATATAACTTTATTTTTCACATTTGTAATATGTTGCTTCTTTCAATGAAAATCTAGGAAAGGCAATGATCCCCAATTATCTACCACTCTCCGCTGTATTCTTAATAATTTCAAGAAATAATTTAATTGTGTTTTAATTGTTCGCAATATGTTGATTCTATCATTGAAAATCTAGGAAAGGCAATGATCCCCAATTATCTAACACTCTCCGGTGTATTCCTCATGATTTCAAGGGATATATTTTCATTTGTTTTTCATTGTTTCAATTTATAACCTTTATTTTTCGCACTCTTAATCTGTTTCTTCTATCACTGAAAGTCTAGGCAAAGTAATGTTTCTCAATTATCTTCCAATCATCGTTGTGTTCTTCATTATTTCGGAAACGGTTTGTTTTGCTTTTAATACCTTCATTTTCAATATCCTACCCGTGTAATATCTTGTATCATTGGATAATCAATGTTTATCAATGATCCCTCAATTTCTAACATCATAGATAATTTTAGAAATGTATTCATTTTCAATAAATCATTTAATTGTGTTTCTTGTATTTTGGATAATCAATGTTTATTCTATCCCTTGAAAATTTGCTATGTATTTTAAAATCCCCAATTCATGTGGTCATTCTTTGTATTCATTAATTTTTCACAAATAATGTAATTTTTTTGTCTTAATTGTTCAATATCAAGAGATACCAACCTTCTTTGTGATCAGGAAAGTGATTTTAATAATTTGATATCTCAGTAATTTTCATTCTTTTTAGATTTTTAAAATTTCTTTTTTTTACAGTTTAAGTTTTGCTTATAATACTTTTTTTATTTCAGAAAGTTTGTCTATTTCTGTGAAAAGGCCCAGATAATTTTTAAATTTTCCACTTTATTTAAGATTTATTCTGTCACCAACAAGAATCACAACCCTTATTGTATGCCGCATCTTCTCTTTACTCATGATAACTAAATACGCTCATTATTAAAATTATTTTCTGATGAAGGTTTTTGTTTTTTCTTCTTCTTCATTTGTGGATTGCAAATAAACATTAGATTCAGTTGTAAACAAAGTTTGGTTGACCAGATCTGGTCATTATGTTTAAAATTTATTAAATTGTTAAAATTATTTACTGATGAAGGTTTATGTTTTTATCTTCTCTGCACAAAACGATGCAAATAAACATTATTTCAGTGGTAAACAATGTTTCAGTGACCAGATCTGGTGATTATACCAAACAATTATTAAGGTGTTAAAATTATTTACTGATGAAGGTTTGTATTTATTTTCTCTTCACAAGATGATGCAAATAAACATTAGATTCAGTTGTAAAAAGAAGCTGATTAGATCTAAACGTGTCAAACAAGTATTAAGTAAAAAGTATTTACTAGTGAAGATTTATGTTTTTATTTTCTCATAAAATAAGTAAAATACACTTTTATATTTTACTATTTTTATCAGTTTGTGATGGCGACCACTGGGGAATAAACTGCAGTACACCGTGCGACTGTCAAAACAATGCTGAATGTGATCCAGAAAAAGGTTGTATCTGCCAAGATGGTTGGAAAGGAACAAAATGCTCAGAGGATATTAATGAGTGCGATATTGCTAACAACTGCACAAATATACAAAAGTGTATAAATAAAAATGGCAGCTATGATTGTGAGTTGAGGATATTGCTGGATATCAGAAAGAAGTTTTATCTTTGCAAACAATATAGATCTACCATTCTGTGTTGGTAATAGACCAAATAAAGACCTTAAAATAGTAAAAGAGAATATGACACAGATGGTTTTATCTTTCAAACAATATCATAAAATCTTCAACACCATTCAAATAAATAATGACAAGTTTTGCTTATCCAAAGTATATGACATGACAAAAGCCTTGATTGTAAGTTATTTGCGATGATTGTTTTCGATTTATTCATTACTATATATTAGTTTAGTTTATGTAATAAAAGTATAATTATTACTTTTGATATCAACTTTATTAACCAATATATTTTCCATAGTTTATATTATTTACATCCGGAATAATGTTTTCATTTTTATTTATTATCGCAAATTTTGATCATTGGATCACACGGCCATCTTTGGTTGTCTGTCTGTTATAATACAGACACGATGTAAACAATGAGTAAGAAAAAGAACAAAATTAAATATCCTTAGACATAGTAAGACAGCAACATCCTATCCTCATAGATTAAATAAAGGAAGTCAGAAGTCAGAAGTGCTAAAAAAATAAAGAAGAGATTGATTTATTGATTTTTGATTTACGGCTTATCAACCTATTGCAGATTATTTAAATCCTTAAAAACTTTTTTTAGATTGTAATTATTTTTTTGAAAATAACAATGATTTACTTATAAATGTCGTACTAATTAACCTATTTTTGGGTGGGTCGGAGCGAAAGGGTAGATTGCTACCTATCTCGAGGGTATTTGCATCTAAGTGAATATAACGAACCCAACTGGAAATGGAAACTGGAACTCCGATTTCTAATTCTGAGCCATTATCCATTACACCCGACGCACATCCAAGCTTACAGCACCTGATATTCCCAAGCGACCACCCAGGTATTGACCAGGCTCAACGTTGCTTAACTCTTGTGATCTTGCAACAACCAGTATTTCAATATGATATGTCAGTAACGCCAAGAAGAGATATACCCCTTGACATAGACAGTGAGACAACAATGTAACTTCGTAAATTAAATAAAGGCATAATTTCAAAATTCTTCGAAGGGAATTCAGATTAAGAGACGCCCAAAGAAGCCCCAAGGGCGTAATTGCTGAAACGTGATAATGAGAACAAAGATGAAGAATTATTCCGAATAAAAATAATAACGCCCCATCCAGAAACATATAAATTGCGGTGTAGCAAAATTAACCTATTAACCTAGTAGGTCAAGCTCCCAAACTGTATGTTTGGAGCTTGACATATTGGTCAAGCCCAAAAATACAATCGGCTGCTAGTGACCCAAAATTAAACCATTAAATGAATTTAGGCTACAGTATGCGGTAAAACGACTGCCAAAAAAATACATAAGGCCACACAACTTGAATGTATATTGAGAAACTAACTATATCTTTCACCAAACCAAACGATTCAGAGATTGCCTGAAAAAATCATCTGGTTTCGACTTTGAAATGGTTAACATCAAACCATTGCAAACATGAATGGTTTTGGGAAAATACCAGTAGCTCGAGAACCAGTGACGAAAAAGTACTTTTAAACCAACCAGGAGCTCCTTCGTCTTTAAAAAATACCAGTTCAGGACCGACTCAAGAGACAAACGTCTTAAAGAGCAACGTATATAGACTCCTTCTTGATCATCGTTTTGCAAAGCTAGCCCATGATGATGATCTTTCTATATGCGTTCTATAGCGAACAACTTACAACAGACACTGGTAGTAACCATATATTGTATCGGTCCTTGGGATCATGTAAAAGTTAATTTAAAATTCTACGTGTAAACACATTAAAGTTCACATCCTTCTATAAATATTAATACCATAGTTCTAATTAAGCATATTTTTATTTTATAAACTTTTAAGCATATCACCCCTAAGCAAGGCGGGAATGCCACTAGCACGCAAGGGGTTACAGAGAGAGCTGGTAGTAAAGAAGGTGTCTGAGGAAAGGATACATAAGGACGGGGATCAGGATAAAGGCATCAGCAGATGTCGATTGACATTATATTTATTTAAATATTTGAAGATTATAGCTATCAGAGAAGCAAATAAAAAGATTTGAGAAGTCAGATAAGAAGCTGTTGGATAAATAGCTATATTTAACCGTTTTGACAATATAAGGGTTAGGATGATCAAATCTAGTAGCACGCTTAAATTCATGCAGTTTAAACCAGTGAATCACCTCGTCATTCAGTTGCCATGAAAATACTTCTAGAAAAGACAGAGGCAAGGCAGCAGGTATTGAGAGAGTGACTGTCGACCAGATACCAGATCAACCTATCATTGTATATCTGTCTCTGGATTTTTTACCTCGGGAAAAGATTTGCATGTCACGCCCGTCATATAAGTCGACTCAGAAAATATATTTTTGACATCAAATCTTTTGTATTTTTAAGATTCACCGTCTTGTTACACCATATTTGATACAAGTTCGTAATTCATTCCTCTCAGACTTGTTTATATCCACTCATCTCCCAGAGAATACCTTCTTTTTCTTTAAGAACTGCATTATCTGGTGAAATATAGCTTATGAATGAAAAACTACCAGCAGTTGTAGGGTTTTAGCTTTTTATTGTGCTATTAATCGTTCAATAAAAGTCCCAAGATTCACACGAGGTAGATGGTTACTAAATAAATGGCTGTTTTATGAAGGTAAGGACAATAGATCATAAGGACTTGACTCTGGGCGTGAAGAGGTTAAGACTGTAGTGTTCAGGGAAATATCATCTTCGGAGTCTGTTTTCACAAAATAGAGGCTGTTGTGAAGAAACTATGCGAATAGAACTTTCTTCTTACCAATGCAACAGAAAAGGAAACGAGGATGGTTTGCTTCTGTCTACGTAGCATGACGAGTTTAAGCTGTAAATATCTGGTTTGGTTTCATTTGTTTAACGGCATATCAACTCCTTATGTGTCATTTAATTGAGGAATTTAATTTCTTTGAGAGTTTTGGTAATCTTTTACTATTAAAATCTACTGCTGGAAAAGTTTACCATGAAAATGTATTTTTATATTTTCATAATATGTTGGCCTCAGTTTGAGGGTTCACTATAGTCGGGACCCTAACAGTTGCTACCACCCCGGTCAGGGTGGACCAGGGAACAACAGCAATTAAGATGTGGTTCCACGCTTCTCAAAACCTACAAAAGTGCAAGGCCGCATAAATACTTTTGAAATCAGCCCTTGAAAGAAGATTAGGCAGCGCCAGCCTATATATGGCTGCAATATTCCATTTTTAGTCTTGTCTGACTCTTGTAAAAATAGAGTATTCATAGTGGCGTAGGATATTTTCAGGTCTGGTACAACGAACTAAACATTAACAAAAGAACATACAGTCAAGTATTATCCTGATAGACTATTACGCTCTATTTTCTTAACTACTTCCAGTTACATTGCAAAACCAAAGAACTTTCTATTCTTAGACTTTGTGATAGTCCACGACAAAAGAATTCATTTTATCCTATTAATTATGAAGGTTTGAATTCAAATATCTTTCTCCAAAACTGACTGCCAGATAAGGCCAAAACGTTCAGTCCTAATCCTATAATTTATGCAGGTTTGAATTCAAATATTTCTTCTAGACTGACTGGCAGTCACCGCCAAAGAGCTCAGTCTGCCCTATAATTTATGCAATGGAATTTCAAATATTTCTTCTCGACAGAATGGACACCAAAGTACTCAGTCTGTCCTGAAATTTATGCATTTCAAATATTTTTTCTCTTAGACTGACTACCAAAAATATAATGACAAAATATGTCTTGTTATTCAATTCGAAATTGTGGGGAGATGTAAATATGGATTCATCCATTTTCAAAATGCGGAATGAACGGAGCACATATGGACAAAAATTGAATCTCCAGCCACATTCCGTATTGATATCTTTTTCCCTACCCACGCATCCATCTCTAAGCACAAATGTGTTATATTCTTTCATTTAGCAATGTAGATTCTCTTGGGGGAACCTCGAGCTGTATTTGGTCAGTTGATCATAAAGCTTTATTTTTCACCGTTAAAAATAAATTGTATATTTTATTTTCATGTTTCCTTTCATTTTTAGATATTAATGAATGCCAGGAAGGCAATCCATGTACAGATCTGTGTGTGAATACAAAAGGATCGTATGTCTGCAAATGTCGAAATGGATATTCCAGCCAGAATGGACAAAACTGTACAGGTAGATGAAATTGATTCATTCATTCATGTTTTTTTTTTTTTTTTTTTTTTTGGTTCATTCCATTATGGATTATATAAAGTCAGAAATATATTTTAAATTCTTTTTTATTATTATTATTTCAAAACAAAAAGGCAATAAAGCACTAAGACGTTTGCTATTTTCATATTTTTTTCTTTTTTTTCTGTCAAGTTCAATGCTAATTTTTGTGTTCACTCAAACAAAAACAGAAAAATATATATATATATATATATATATATATATATATATATATATATATATCATATATATATATGCGCCATGTGTGTGTGTGTGTGTAGGTATCCCACAAATGACACCATGTTTATTTATGTTAACGGAGTGTTAAAATATTTTTAAAATAGAAAATTGCCCACTAATTCCGTTATGTGTGACACAGGAACACGGCTGTGTAGCAAATACAGATAAATATATAAGTCACAAATAATACATCTCACACAGTCAAAACAAAAAAAAACTTATTTCACAAAAGACACTTGAAAATTTCCCGCTTCGAAAAAAATCTTCTCTGCTCTTAGAAGATATTTATGGATATTTTGTATATATCATTAAACAGAAAAGGTGGACTCAAAACAAAACTATATAAAATTAATAAAATTTTTCTTGTCCGTCATATTTAACTAAAGATGTTTAAAAAGAAAAAGTTGCTATCAAAATATACATTACACACACACACACACACACACACACATATATATCATATATATATATATATATATATATA
The DNA here is from genome assembly GCA_903632075.3 of Acanthosepion pharaonis. NCBI lineage: Eukaryota > Metazoa > Mollusca > Cephalopoda > Sepiida > Sepiidae > Acanthosepion > Acanthosepion pharaonis. The sequence goes on along the minus strand of CAHIKZ030004319.1, from coordinate 44,617 downwards.
TATATATATATATATATATCATATATATAGCTAGACAGTCAAAATTTGAAGCCGGGATAGAAACCCGACCGATTAGGCATCCAGGCAGAGATGCTAACCCTGTTACCGCACATAGCAAAGAAAATTTTAACCTATCGACGATATATACATATATATATTTTATTGTCTATATATAAAGTAAAATGTTGACCGCATTTCAATGGCAAATAATCGATGCAAAGATTTATTAATTAAATGTTGTGCAATTGTAAAATTATAAAAAGGAAGTCGCAAATAAGTAAACCAATATCCAAAGTTTTAATTATTGAAATACAAAATTTTATTAATTTATTTTATTTCATTAAGGATTAGCTTAATTCTTTAAGTCCTTAATTCATCATAATCTATCTTTGTATACGATCTACTTTTGTGCATATTTTTGGTGCAAACTTTGAATGTGTATATTTTTATTGAATATATATCTAAAATGGTTATTCAGAAGTGAAAGCTGTCGTTGTAATTACTTCGGATAAATAAATCTATCTTTCAGATCCGTCCACTTTTTCTCTTGGTGTTTACGAACTCCTTGCTAAATATATTTTCACATGAGTAATTAAAATTACAAAGAAGCATGTATAACTAATGTTTATTTATTACTGACATCTATCTTGTCAGAATTTAAGCTCATAATTTAATCTGAAAAGTTAGAGTCATAGAAATACTGTCGAATTTCCACGGGTTTAGCTAGTATATTATTATTATTATTATTTGTGTATATTATGTTTCCTGCTTTGTATCCTGTAGAGCTGGTCCAAATTATGGCCTTTGGGCCCTATATAAGAATTGCCATTTAATTAATAGCACTTTACTTATATGGGATGTTTCTAGTAGGGCGATCTTCTGGGCAACTTGAATATTGATGTTACTGGAGACACTTAGTAAAATTATTTATTCTTTTTCTCCCGATGCCCAGAGAAGCGATTACTATTTGTACAGTCTCAGTCTTCATTCCCCACATCCTGTTAATTTTCATCTTCAGAACCTTGTATTTGGACAATTCCTCGATAATTTTCATGGCGGTGTTTCTATCAGATGGTATTGCTATGTCAATAAGCACGCACTTCCTGAATTTCTTTTATGACAATATCAGATCTGTTGGCTTTTATTTTCCTGGTTGAATTGGCATGTCCCAGAGGATAGTTACATCGTTATTTTGGGTAACTATGTTACTTGGGTAACTGAATGGTTGGTGCTCATACAATCTTTCAGTGGTTCCGAATTTGTGCTTCTTGCATAACTTCCAGTGCACATATATCGCTACCTTTTTATGTCTGTGGGTAGATTCATTTTATGCTACTTCCGGACATCCTATTATTATTATTATTATTTCCTTTGATTTCTGTTGTATACAAATTTCCTTCCGGATCTTTGTCTTTATGACAATATTAAGTCTGTTGGCTTTTATTTCCCTGTTTGAATTGGCATGCCCATCCTTATTTTGAATAACTGTGTCTGGTTGGTGTGCTATTATTATTATTATTATTATTATTATTACAAATTTCAAGGTTGAAATCGTTACGAAATCAAGTATTGTAGAAATCACATGACAACATTTACAATTCTTGAAAATTATATTATTTCAGATATTGATGAGTGTCAAGAAAATTTAAGCGGATGTGAACAAATTTGCAATAACAATGAAGGTTCATATATATGTAACTGCTTCGAGGGTTATAAACTGAATGATGATCGGCAAACCTGCTCATTGATACAACGTAAGTTATTGATCCTATTCCATATTTAATAAATCTGTCACAATGTAGCTTAGAAGAGATTGTTAAATGTTTTCAACACATATGTTCCGATGTTTCGATCCTAATTTAAACTTCTTGGAAAGGTTCAAACATAATATGATCTTACAAAATACGACATTCAAAACAAAATACGATCTTTTGGTTGACAGAAAGACTTCCTTGCCAAGTTTTGACTAATTTATATGTTAATTGCTGGAGCACTATGAATCCGAGCCGTTTCTCTTATATTTAAACTATTTTTTTTTTATTGCAATTTAATATAATTATTATTTAATTAAAATTTGTTTTTATTTCAACTATTGAAAAATTTATTGCTAATTTTATACCTTATCAATTTATCAAATGTCTCATTTCATATATTCCGGTGCAAATTTAAACTACTTTGAAATGTTCAATGTTAATTTTTAAATTTTTATAGCTGTGTGGGATATCTAGTATGTTTTGGTGAAAGCTTTCTCCTGGTAAATTTATCCCACAAATATATATTATGGACTCAATGTGAGTCCAGGTAAAAATGAGTATTATATATAAGTCTATAAAACAAACGACAAGTAATTCAATGTAGTGACAAAAGGGATTAAAATTCCAATAAAAGAAGAAAAAATAAAGATTACATAAAAGAAAATTAAAAACTAGAGAATGTGCGTTTGTGTGTGTGTGAAATGTGTTGACTCGGTCCACGTGAAAAGAGTACAAAAGTCAAGAGAGAAAAAAAAAAAAACCATGAAAACGAAATTTGCACCAAAGGGGAGACATTTTTTTTTTTAAACCACGTGCAACTACATCTTAAAACCAGAAGCTGTAAAAGAGAAAAGTGAGAAACGCCCTTTTTTTTAGCCTTATGGCCGCGTTCCAACTTTACGTCGACGATATCTTAATGCCAGAGTTGAAAATTTGTTAAAGAGAATGAGTGTGAATATCATATCATAAAAATTATTTTTGCGCCGCCTTTAGAGCCAATTTATATTTTTTTTTTTAATATCAATTGGATTAGCCACATAACTTAAAAGGAAAAGTAAGATTTTATCGAGAAGGTTAATGTGATAACAAAAAAGAAATTAAGAACAAATTATTAAATCGATTTTTTGAATATCAAATGTTTAAATAGGCGACGTGAGCTTTGCTGGGGATCAAAAGATCTCCAGATCGAAAACGAGGCACCTCTGAGGTAACTCCATTACTAAAAGATAAAAGAGCGAATGAGACTTTTGAATTCGCATTTAGTATATATTGTTTTGGCAAAATCATCTAGCATTTGTTAGAATAAGTAATTTGAGAAACAAGTGAGGTAAAGTCACAGTATCTTGAGGTCATAGGATAATACATTACATGACTCATTTAAGAAAGATTTAGTACTGAAAACTATATTTTTGTTTATTTCAGAATCTGAAGCATGTAAAACAGCTAATTGCACCAAAAATCAGTTTTGTAAATATAACAATGGCACCGGTCAATGTCTTTGTAAAAATGGCTATGAATATGACAACACGACGAAAACTTGTAAATGTAAGTATCTCTTTGAATCTGAATAAAATAATAAATTAAATGTTTATTTATCTTGTCTCTGCTATGAGTTTTTCAATCCATTTTTCAGTAGAGTTTTTTTTTGTTTACCATTTCAACCAAAACAAGCCAACAGACGCAAGGGTGTTACTGAATGTGAACGAATATTAAAAAAAAAAAAAAAAAAAACATTATTGAGGTGCGAGAACAATAAAAGACTAGAACTAACAAATAGGATAATCATTGATTTTGCACTTACATTTTTGAAGATTAAAGTTGGCAGGTAAACATGAAACCAGAAGGAAGTTCCACAAGCAAGAAGTGCGAGAAAGAAGTTCCACAAGCAAGAACTGCGAGAAAAGAAACTGGTAATATAGAACTCCCTGTTACAGCTAACCCTTTCGACTGTAAAATGAATGACATTTTGCCGATAATCTCGCACTGCAAATTAAATTCAGAGAACAGGGAAGCTACATTACGGCGGTGGAAAAAAAAATGACTAAAGCAAGGATGCCAACTCAAGACCCATAATATTGCAAATTTCTTTGAATTTTATCAACGATTTATATATATATATATATATATATATATATATATATATATATATATATATATATATCAGATGCACCAAACCAGATATGGCAGCAAGACCTGATTGTAAAATTGGATTTTGCCAAAATGGTTTTAAAATTGTTTTCCTTACTTGAATCATTCGAATCTCAATGACTGAACAAATAGTCCTACTCTCAGTTGAAATTTATAAAGTCTTTTTAATAAAACAATTTTTCATGAAATTAGAGTCCACTGAATATGGTCGTTTTTCTTGTAATTCCTGTAACAGACAAGACTTTAGAACTTTCTAATCTCTATTCTGACTTTTGTAATTATGTCATTGGTATGCTATAATAAAAGAGAAATATTTGCATGAGTAAATCCTTCACTTTGCAAAAATGATGAATGTTTAAGACAAGTGAATTTTTATCTTTTCGTTATTTCTTTACAGGGATCGATTTGTGTAAAAGCAACCCTTGTAAGAATGGCACATGTCTTTCAAATTCAAGTAAAATCACTTGTAATTGTTACACTGGCTATTATCAGGAAGTGGACACTTGTAAACGTAAGATTTTAATCTTTATACTTTTTCTTAGCATTCCGTTTATAATATTCTGTGTACAAAATGCATGATTTTCAGTTTATTTTAAGTGTCTTTTATGTAAAATAAAAGTGAGGATCTAATTTATTACACAGTCGTAATGAGTTGTGATACTAGATTGCTAACCACTACTACATACAGAGTACTCAAATATCTTCTTTACTAACAGAAATACTCCTTATGTAATGCATAAATTGATGTCAGCGTAAAATAATATAGATTACATTACAAAAGAATTCAACAACGTTTACTCACTTTTATTTATTAAATAATTACATCACTCAACATCTTCCATAATTTTCCTTGACATTCAGTTATCCTGATATATATTTAGGAGCATTCTTAAATTTAAAATTAAAATCTGAAAGTGTATTGATAGGAGAAAACATCGTTAGATCTGATGAGCCAAGGAGGACGTAAGTAGGAGTCCTGCTTAGAGAGCGCATATTTTTTTTTTTATAAGATTTGTCAAATATTCAGATCACTTTTAATAATAAATATACTATTTAAAAAATGTAAAACGGCACCTACTCAAATATGTGTATGCACTAAAATAACGTTTAAAATGATTACTGTTAGATTGGCTGACGTTTTAGATCTTGCTCTTGCTTCTTGAAGATGATTCAGACAAGCAGAGTGAAAACTACTGAATCACGTTGATCTTCATTCTACCTGCTCAAAGGCTAAGTGCTCAAGGATGTTATGTGGTATATTGACAGCTGACAAGTAATTTGGAGCAGTACATCATTATTTAAACATTAGAAAAAACATAGCCATGCACATAATAGTGATTTTCCAAGTGTAGGTTAGATGTGGCACAAGGCCGAAAGTATGGGGTATCCAGTGAGGATCGAACTCACTACTCAGACATAATTGTTCTAGCGAGACAAGCTTGTTAACCATTAAATCGCCTCAGGGTGTCCAACCATGCACATAATATTATACAGATATTAGCTGGTAACACAGTATCCTCACACATACACACAGTAAAAAGAACATTCAAATATTGGAGGCCATCTACATTAAAATGAAGCAATCCACACTTAACAAAATACCATTTCAAATAAGTTTACAAAACATTACATTTCATCTAGACTTATGATTCTGTTGTTAATATTTTGGTCTTTTAATTCGTGGTGTGACGTCATAGAATTCATCTTGAACTTACGACCTGTGTCTGCTAGTCTGCGTCAACATCACAAAATAAATCTTTGATGCAGGATGTCTTTGTTTAAATGTCCCTATAAACAAACACTGTAAAGATGGCTTATGTGGAGCCAAAAAATTGTTAGCTTATTATCAAGGACCATCTTAACAAAAAATATCCAAATTTTTGACAATTTTTTTCTTTATTTTCACCAGAAATTAAAGTAAATTTACAAACTTTTGAATGATGCATGATCAAACATAATAGACATTCATTATCTGTTATATTTAACTATATATATATATATATATATATATATATATATATATATATATATATATATATAATTATATAATCTTTACTCATTTCATTTAGATACATTTTCTTTTCTGGTTTTCCATCACTTTTATTATTAAATATCGCAAATTATGATAAAAGAAGATGTGGTAAACCATCACCCTGTACAAGACATGGGTAGGTGTAGAGACAGTTTATGCAGATAGGAAAGGAAAATAACAGTTAATCCTAGACTTGTACAAGATTGTAGTGATCGGGGAAAACTTCCTCTTGTGAGTTGATTCCACAGAGCATTGGTTCGAGGAAGAAACTGTTCAGAGTTGATCTTCTCAACAATGGAATACAGAAGGAAATATGGGTGGTTTGCTAAAGATATTTGACATGGCGGATCCTGGCTGTGACGGTTAGAACTGTAGTTTGTCCAATCAACTTTCCATTGAATAATAGTGATTTTCCAAGATCCATGAGAGGCCTGCCACATCATAAGACATGGTGGAAAATAATTTGGACTCTATCAAGACTGCAAAGTGAGGTCTGAGCAGTTCCCGACCTAATAAACAACTGTATATTAATTTATTTGATCTGGCTAATATACAAAAATAAGAATAGCATGAACATTCAAATATTTACTGAAATGGTACATTAAAATGAATCATCTTTCCTGCTTGGTTTGATTTTAAATAATGTTTTTGGTCTCTACTTTTCATCTAGGTCTTAGGATTCTGTTATTAATAAATTTTTTTGTAATCACTTATTGGACTTAATAAAATTTTCTGGTCAGAATAAACATTCACCTGTCTCAGTTATTATATATATATATAAATATATATATATATATATATGTTCATGAATTATTCATAAAAAAACAAATACAAGGACCAATCTTAACAAAAATTATCCAAATCCATTTATTTTTGACAATTCAAATAATATGAAAAACCGAATCCGTTTATGAATGAAAAAATCCTTGTTTTATAAATTTTGTTATATTTTCCTTATTATTTTTATATATATATATATATATATATGTTCATATAAGACATCCTCATTTCATTTAATAGATTTTGTTTTGTTTTTTCATCTCATTAATAAAATATCAATGTAAATATATGTACTGTTGTAATCACCTTAAAAAATGCTATTAGAAATGAGTTATTATTTTTTGGATAAAAGTTCGCAACGCTAAGTTTGAATTTAAATTTTAAAATTCCTCTTCTTATACAAATATGCTGATAAGCGTTCGAATTTTTTTTTAGAGTTAAATTTTCTGTCAAAGTGGCATGAACTTTATTGTTCAATAATTACAGTAATGTCGCACTTATCCAAAAATCACATTTGGATCAGTTATTTTAATATCAACATTCAATTTAGAAATTCATGAATTATTTATACAAAAATAAATACTTTAATGATTTATTTGGCAGAAATCCATCGTTATAACAATTAAAAAAAAACCCCAAATCCGTTTATGAATGAAAAAGATCCTTGTTTTATAAATTCCTGCTGTATAAATTCTTATTATTTTTTTCCTGCTTTCGTCTGTTCATACAGACATACTCAGGTATGGAATAGATTTTGTTCTTGTTTTTCTTTATTTTTCTAATAATATATATATATATATATATATATATATATATATATATATATATATATATATATATATATATATATATATATATAAAATGGAAAATTATAAACAAAACTAGAACTTGTAAAACTTGGGATGACCTATACCCATTATGCCTACATGAAAAACTACACATTATTAAGTTTCTAAATAATCAAAATTTATTAAACAATAGACATGAGTTAACGGTTTTTTTGCCGACATCATCAAATTTTTGCATTGAATAATTAGCATAAAAACAAACAATAAAATAATTTTTAAAATCCATAGTCCTAATATATAGTTTAAATGCTCTACCAAAAATGATAACCTTTTATGAAGGCGTCAAAAAACAAATGTTAGCGATTTACGACAGTTTTTATATACACAAAACCCTTTAAAAAAATAAAATAAAATAAAAAAATAAATAAATCTCCATAGACACTTAACCAGACTAGGCGATGTCTTCTTCTGCTTTAAATTTAGACACCCGAACCTTACCCTCACTTGACATCTGTGAATGTAACCGAGATATTGATACAACTTATTATCACCTTACGACCCTTTTTCTTTAAACAATTGTTCTAGCCTTTACCATAGAAATTTTGATTTTAATAATGAATATGCTTATAAAACACGTAAATTTCAGAAATAAGTTATTCCAAAAAAATTTTCGCTTGAAGATGGAACAGAGCTTAGTACTCTAATTCAATTTAATTCTAATAATTATATTGAAGTTTTCGGCTCTTGTTTTGAAACATGAGAACTCTTATGTAGCATGTTGGAATCATATTTTTAAATAAATAATTATATATATATATATATATATATATATATATATATATATATATATATATATATATATATATGACCTCAAAAATGGTGACCCAAAATTTTTTGAAGTGCGTATTGCCAGACATGAGCAAGTGGCAACACTGTGAGACAGTGACCTTGAGCAAGTAAATATTTAGCCGTTTAGAATTCAAGATGAAATTCACAGTATCCCAGCTGAGATGTTGCAGCAGTCAATGAGGAATCTCAACAGCAGATTTCAAGAATGCATTCGTACAGGAGCGCACCATCTACAGGACATAATTTTTAAAAAATGAAAATTCCATCATTGTTTCTTAAATGGCATATTTTAAGGTTTCAATTACTATGAAAAAAATATTTTTCTTCCATCACTCTTAGTTTTATTGGATTGTTAAAAAGTTTGTTTTTTTGGTCAGCCTGTATGTACACACACACACATATATATATATATATATATAATGTCCGTGTGTCTCTGTGCTTGTGTGATATCTTTTCACTCAATATCCATCCAACCGATTTTGACTAAACTTGGTACATACATTGTACAATTTAAGAGATAGGTTCTTGGTGTAAAAACCGATAATTTTTAAAAAAATCAATAACCTATAAAGCCGATCACAAACCGATGAATTCAACTTTTTTCCTCCGATTTCATTCAAACTCGGTATGTAGGTTACTTGCAGCTTAGAGAGCTTAACGATACCTCGAAAAATGAAAAATCGATTTCAACAATAATTTTAAACAAAAATCTCCCTCAAGTTTCAAGCAATCTAATGCAAAAATCCACTCAATTGTAGCCAACAATCATTTAACTTGATAATTGTGTCTACACATAGTGAAAACCTATAAATAATAGCGAAGAATGGTGATTGTTACTGGTTTCGTTCTTATTTTTCTTGGAACTTTGAATCAATTTTTATCAAACTTAACAAATTCTTTATATATGTATCCTCTTTTACATCCCTGGAAGCAGACTAACAAACTGAATTTTAAAAACTCCAAAATACTTGTGATCTGAATTACTCCTTCATATTCTCGGCTAACTTCGCTTGAATAAATACAGACTACTTCTGCTATATCAGTAACTGCATTAATTCAAAATGTTTTTAATGAAAGCAATTTATTTGAAGATAGACTCTGTTACATCTAAATATGATGCTGTTTTTGCTCCATTCTAATTGAACATTTTTCTGATCAACCACCTGGCTTTGGCTGCTAGTTACTGTATATTTTTTATAATTGTTCCATTTCATTGTTATTTATTATTTTACCCATGCAATCAGAATCGTTGTATTTTTGTGTTAATTGATTTTTGTTTTCGAAGCCCTGCACGCCTTTCGGCTACTCTTTCTTCCACATCCTAAGATACTACACATATTCATATATGATAAGGCACTCAATACATTGATGACACATCCATATTTAGCAAAAATAATTTTTAAATTTGCATAAATAATTGTTTCTTTTAATTAAATGTTCTTCCTTTTAGCCTGTGATTCTGCACACTGGGGTGACAACTGCCAGAACTTATGTGAATGCATACAAGGAATATGTAATAATGTGAAAGGTTGTGTGTGTCGTGATGGTTACACTGGTTTGAAATGCGATAAAAAAATAAACTATTGCGTCAATCATACTTGTGATGCAACCAGCACCTGCAGAAGCTTGGCCACAAATTACACATGTGAATGTAAGGATGGATACTATAATGCGACACCAAGCATTGGAAATTGTACAAGTAAGTTGATAATTTACAGTTATTTTGACTTTCGTGTAGCAATATTTGAACTTTTACCGTAATAAGTTTGTTTCATATAGGAGAGTTACTCATTGTGTCTTCTCGGGTTATTGTTTTCTGCTGATGTGAAGTGGAAAGATTTTATTGAATCATTTGCTAGGTTTGATGCTACGAAAGTTGGTTCACTGTGTCGTTCTAGACAATTTTTCTCTCCAGTAACTTACACATTTATATGTTTAACATTCGTCTTTGTATTGGATATATTGTCTGGTGCTTCCGTTATATATTTAGAGATCCTTGATAAAATCCAAATAAGAATTTGCAATATTACTAGTCCTGCCCTGTCATCTCAGCTTCAATCCTTTTTTCACTGCCATAAATTGGCTTCCCTGCACCTTTTTATAAATATTTTAATGGTAAATGTTCTGTTGAACATTCCTCCAGGCAATCATTGCAAATATTCATTGGGGTTTTCCATTTTAGATATTGTTTTTTATTTCCCCTTACCCTGACAAATTGTACATGTACAAACGCGATATGACTTCATAGAGACTTTGTGGTGTTATGGGGTTTGTAGTAAGAATGGTAAGTAAGAATGTATTCTTTTTGACGTAAGAAATACTGTTGTATGTTTCGGTCAATTATGGTTAGCTAAGTTTCAGTTAAGAATGTTTGAAGACCAGCCTTCTCTCATTCTTCTTTTTGGCGTTTTGCCACAATTTTGTATTGGCAAAATGAATATTACTATTCTCTATGAAATCTAGACTTTATGAATTTAAGCGCAGTAATAGTTTGGCAGTAACATTTTACTGTGAAAAAAGCTAAATGTAACAGTAACTTCTATGCTTAGAGTTTTTTTTCTTGCACAACTCGTTTGTGGAACTGACTTCCGGTTTGTTGCTCTCCACTCAACTTTCAAGATAAAAAATTTAAATGCAATATCAATTGTTATATCCTGTCTTTCTTAAATATTGTTCATTGATTGTTCTTTTTCCATAATAATGCTTTCTTTTTCTCATGTTCTTTCGCACTCAGTAATCTTTTTGTGTCTTAGTGATTTTATTGCCTTGTTTCTGGTGAAATACTTTTAAAAAGCAGTTTTTCCTCAGTTTATATGGAAACTAGATATGACTCCATAGAGACTTTGTGATATTGTGGTGGCTGTAGTAAGAATTTCCAGTAAAGTAGTTTGAGTATATTCAGTGAGTCCAGCAATTAACAGTGCAGAAAGTGTCTATTGAACTTCCTTTCTTTCATGCTAATTCGCTTCATTCATGGATCTATGTCTTAGGGGTTTACTATTTGTTTATAAACCTAACAAAATTTCAAGGTTTTTAACAACAATAGCAATTAAAAGGTTGTTCCACGCTCCTAAAAAAATCTCCAATCTCACGATCAAAGGCTTTTGTGTCGGATGTATCAACATTTGATAAAAATAACAAGAAATTATAATGTGGTTATAAGTGGGGGATTAATTCTATATTGTAATCAAAATATAAACTGATCACTCAATTTGTGTTCACGCTAGTTTTTATACAGTTATATTCTAAAGAATGTACATAAATCTAAAAAATATGCCAGTGTAGCTAATCACTATTTGATTGATTGGTTGATTTGTTTTTTATGGCTTATCAACCCATTGCAGGTTATTTGAAATCAGAAAATATTTTTAGATTGCAAGGATTGTTTTAGATATTAATTTAAATTTAAAAAAAATTAAATTAATATAGGAGGAATATTTTTCATAAAATATAAAAACCGAACTGAAATTGGAACCGACTCTCGATTAAACATTCCCATCCTAACTACCTGCACATTCTAGAACCTTATTCAATAATGATCACCCATCTAGTTACTGACTAAGCTCAACATTGCTTAATTTGAGCGGGGATATAATAACGTGATGTGGCTGTAAGCCTATCGCCCAAGGAATGCATACGAGGGTAAGTCAAAAAATATCCACACATTCGCCATGACATTAAACATAAAAAGAATGCGGATAATTTTTGAGTTCCCATTTAGATAAAACAGCTATCAACTTATAAATAAGTGTATATATGCATATATTTTGGCGGCATTATTTCATTAAGACAGGTTTCGTTAAATTATTTAAACACGTTCTGCCTACTTATTTTCGACAGGATCCTTTCATCTTCGCTAATAAGCTTTTTGTTCAGCTGTTAAAAGATGAGCGGAAAACACCGCGTTGGCTCATATTGTATTTATTACGAGAATTTTCTTCGTAGCATAATGTCATAATTGTTACATATAGTGTTCATGGTTATAAAGGACAAAAATTGTTGTGATCATCCGGAGATTAGCATTTTTATTTGTGGAGTCAGGAACGCTGTGTCATGGATTTGGTTGACAGACACAGTTTAAGGGGAGGTAACTTGGTATACTGTGGAAATTGTCCAAACTTGAGTAGCTGCTAAATAAAGAAAAATATTAAGGACAAGTGCTTACATTCAAAGACTAACTATTGTACATATTTTAAAATGTTTGTGGAGTATTCGTAATTAATTTTATTGAGTGTTTTCCTCTAGTCATTTAACAACCGCACGAAAAAAAAATTACGAATATGGCTGGTTAATCCCAATTTAACGAAACAATATAGATAGTTAGATTTCATATAACTAGATTTAGATTTAACATTATTTATTTATTGCTCGAGGAAGCAAATTTTTTTTAAAAACTCAATCTGGTCTGTTTGGATGAATTCTTTGAAAGGGTATTAATTATGAAATTCAACAGCCTTTCTTTTTTGTTCGATGATCATTTCAAAACTTCTTTCATGATGACTCCAATTTCTGGACATTTCCTCATTAATAACTTTGTTATTTTTTTATTGTCAGCAGTTGTTATATCCTTCCCTTTACCCATGTCTCAAAATATATTACGGGCAAAAAGAAAAAAATAGTTTTTATTATATTTCAGATGTCTTAAGCTAATATTAGTTTAAGCTGCATACTAAATTCAATCAGTCCATTTCTGTAAATTCTAAATATCTCAAAAACTAACCAGTAAAAATAGCAGAAAAATTAGCTATTTTACTTAGGGTGGAAATAGATGAGTTTATGATTTGCATAATAAATTCAGACAGGCTGTATATTACATTTTGCTTCCATTTTCTCGAAAGTTTCATCGCTGCTTACATGCTCTGTCCATGTTATCCTCAGCATCCTTCTGTAGAATCACATTTCTGTTGCTTTAACTCTCTTTGAGGAGATTGTCCAAGATTCACTGCCAGACAGATAACACGTATCAGTTCAGTACTCTTTTCTTTGTTTCTAACGATTTTTTCTCTTTCTCAAAATTCTGCTTAAATTTTGGAATGTATCTTTGGCTACTTCAATGCGCCACCAGATTTTTATGTCACACTTTTCGTCCTCTGTTAAAACACTTCCCAGATATTTAAATTGTTGTAGTTGTTTCATTTTTGTATCTCGGATTCTTAATTTGCATTTTGGGCTCATCGTTTTGCTAACAACCATGCATTCTATCTTCTTGCAGTTTATGATTCATCATTCCTTCTCACTTTCCTTCACTAATTTCTGTAGGATTGTTTGTAATTTTCTTTCTGTGTCTGCTACCAACATTGTGTCATCTGCATATCTTATTAAGATTGTTGTCGCCAATAATTAATCCTGATAGGACACCTAATTCTCTCATAATCACCTCGCTGTATAGGTTGAACAAGTCCGCTAAGTAGATACACCCTTGTTTTACACCCATTTCTATTTTGTATATCTGCTGAACACATTTTCTGTCCGTATGCAGGCGGTTTTGCTGGTAGTATAGGTTCTTGATTATTCTGATATCCTTTCCAAATACATCAATGTTACTGAGCAGTTCCAACAGATCTTTGTTTGATTTGTTTGTTTAAGGGCATATCAACTTCTTATGGGTCATTTAATGCCGAAATTTAATTTTCATGGGCGCTTATGTAATTTTTATTTTTTTACCATTAAAATCTATTGCTGGAATTTATTTTTTACTGTTAAAAATTGCATAAAACTGTTTTGACCTCAATAAAAATTATCATAGATTTATTATTAAAAAAAATTCTATCTTACCAGAGTTTATTCAGACAACAACAACAACAAAAACAGCAACAACAACGACGACACCCACAACAACAACGACACCCACAACAACGACGACACCCACAACATCTCAGACTTGGACGACTTTCAAGTCTTCAACAAAAATGGCATCTTCTGTAATACTAACAAAGCAGACAATTTCCATTCCAGTCTCCAATGCATCAGGGACAACGGCGACTCCAATAAAAACAACACCAGTGGCAGTCTCCAATGCATCAGAGACGACGGCGACTCCAACTGAAACAGAATCAGTAGCAGTCTCCAATGCATCAGAGACAACGGCGACTCCAACAGAAACAGAATCAGTGGCAGTCTCCAATGCATCAGAGACAACGGCAACTCCAATAAAAACAACACCAGTGGCAGTCACCAAAACATCAAAAACAACGGCAACTCCTGCAATAACAAATAAAATAAGTTCAGAGACAGTTAACACAACAACCACAATTACAACTCCCAGTGTTCCCTCATCAGCACGTAAGTAACATTTCTATATTACAAGCAAATGCACTTTATTATTAAGTATTACCAGAGATTGTTATGGGAACCTCTTGTGATGTGATGGGCAACAAGCTACTATTAGAAAATTATCGGTTTATCGTGCTTGATTATCCTAATCTGTTATCCTAATCCGTTATTCTAATCTGTTTCTGATAGTTGAAGCTAGAGGTATTCTCTCTGATTTTATTATGTAGATAAATGTTTTCCTATTAAAATTAATATTAAATTATCGATATTTTGAAAAACTGCAGGATATATTTATATCAGCAATATATTCTGCATGAGATTTTCAAATATTTTTGGTATATGATGATAAAGTTCATACCTGTAATCAGAGGTACAATAAAAATGTCTAATAGGCCGTAAATCAATGTTTTTCAACCATTTTTTTTTATCTTTTGAGACACTTGAACCGATAGTTGAACTTACGTGGTACGCATAAATTATAGTAGTTTTCTAATCGTAACTTAGATGGGGCACAAAGCCGAAAGTATGGGGTACCCAGTGAGGATCGGCACACATATATTGTAATGATCAAAAAAAGAATAGCAAAAAAATACAGTTTTTATGATTTATTTATCAACACAAACAAAACATTTTATTATAATTTGTAATAAAAAATAATAATTAAAATTCTTTAAAAAAATATATTTATTTTTTGTACGAAGTCTGTTTGAAAATTAATGTGACTGGCTGTGCTGTGTTATCTATGGACGAAAGAGGGATAAACAGATTATGTTATCTAACATGACATCTTGGGAGTATATGACTGTAATCTTAGATTTCTGCAACCATTACATTTTCTTTCACATGTGTGAGATGTGGCAGGATAAATCAAGGCTGCTTCATTTCACCTGCTAACAACTTCCCTATTCATCTAATCTTGCCTGTGTTACTTTTTTTTCTTTTCCCCAAGCTCAAGTGAATCATGAAAGGGGCCTGTTTTGAAGGTGTCACGGCAATCAAGAGGGCTGTAACGATGGGACTGAGGGGGCAACTATGTACTTTCTTGTTTGGAATTGAAATAAATTGTTTGTGACACCAGTTCCGTTACTTTTCACACAGACCTCGTATATTATATTATAACATTTAATGAGATATATGATGTTGACATTTCTTTTAGAATATCTTGTTTCAAGCTCTTAAATCTTCTTTCAAGGATTCCAGACGTGATCAATGTTTGTTTTTAATATTTTTATTTCAGAAAAGCTCACATAATCAATTTAAAATCTTAATTTTGATATGTACAAGCATTGACCTTTGGACTTCTTTCGAAAAGAATTTAATTAATGGGCTTAAAAATGTTTGTGGCAAAATAAAGATTCTCTCACAGTGCACCAGTGCGACACGACAAACCAGTGTGCCACGATGCACAGGTTGAAAATCATTGCTGTAGAGAGATTGCAATAACTTAATAAAAAATGTGAGACAGTTTAGACCAATGTTACTCAAAGTGACCGTCCGCGGACCGGTGCCGGTACGCGAACCATCAGCTACCGGTACGCGGCCAGTGTCCAGGCCATGCTAAGTAATCATTTATAAAGATTAACGTTATATCAATTTTGTTTTTGTGTTAATAGACTGATTATTTATTTTTATTACTTTTTATATGTTTTGATAGTGAATTATTTTTTGCAAAATAAATGGGGGATAAAAAAATAGTCAACTTTTATTATATTCATTATATATATCATTTCCGGTATAAATTAATATTACCACGAAATATTGCAGATACGTGATATATTGAGAAAAGAAAATGCCAGTCTGCCATATCAAATAGTGTGAGAAGCACTGATTTAGACTAAATTAGAAATAAAAAATGTTTAAGTAAATTTGGTCATGTAAGTTATTTTCGTTCAGCATTGACATAGTTATTTCAAATATACTAATTCTTTATTGAAGTTAGTAAATTCTTAAAGAAATAGTGTGTGTATGCACGCACGCACGCACGCACGCACGAAACTAGTATATATATTGTAAGAACTGCATTACTACTTTTCTTAAGAGTATTTTGCACGTAAGTGAATATAACGAACCCAACTAGAATTGGATCTCGACTCTTCAATTTCCAATTCCAAGCCAACAAAACCCGGTATTACCATGCAATCTCGCATCTAGGTATTGACCAAATTTGACGTTGCTTAACTTAATTTGATAATTGTAACCCATCAGAGGTGCCTTGTGAAGAGGTTCATGAATTAGTTAAAGATAAACTTAAAAACATTCGGATGACGATATGACTAAAAATCTGTTTGAATACTGAGGAAATTTGCAGTCATATTTACATCTAGTTTTCTCTATACCATATTGTTTGTAATCTAATACACAGGTTATTACTTATTAGATATTAGTTGATAGGATGTATATTTATGTAAGATATTATTGTGGATGCATTCTGATTCTTTCTCAATTACGAGATATGAATTATATCACAAGCTATATTGTACATTTAACAACATTTTATCACATTAACAAATCAAGTAAGGAAGATATAAAGTGGCAAATAAAGGTGTGTATACTGAAATGTTTCCATTCGTACGTAAGGTATAAATACATTCTGCACTTGGACGTATGGTGTGTAGTGAAAAACATACTGATCAAAACACACATATAGCAGCAGTAGGATTTTGGGCTCTGGCAAACTCTAGATGTTTGAGAATTCAAGATTGGTTGCAAGACCCTCTCCATGCTGAATCAGTGAAAGATGTAGGGCTCTTCGCCTCTGAGAAATAAACTGACAACATGCGCATGTTTGTTCCTCCCTTCTCAGATCAGATGTCGTGCCTTTTGAAAGCAGGACTTGCATTGTTCTATACATAAGAGAACATTTAAAGAAGTAAAAGCTTAGTATGTTGTAAATTATTTCTCAACAATTTTAATGTTACGTTTGATCTATGTTTCACCTATAGTTCGGTTCACACACCTACCCGGTCTTTTGAACAGAAGTAAAGATTTATCCTGGGTGTCCGATTCTTTCTAATGCCATCTCATTCTCTTTGACTTCCTGTGGACCCTTGCGTCTTGGAGCCAATATCCCCATGCTTGAAGTACACTGCTTAAATTGTTATTCTTTCCCTATAATGCTCACTAATATAAATATATAACTAATATAAATATATATTGTTATTCTTTTCCTATAATGCTCACTAATATAAAACATAAAGTTTAAAATGAATTTTAAAAAATAAAGAATCTTTCTTGAAGCTTTTATTTTAGATTTAATTTCAAGCTAATAGATTACTTTTATTAGTCCCAATAAGCAAAATACTTTGCTTTATTGCAAAACTAATTTAAATTGACTGGAAAGATTTTTTTTTAAATCAACAAAAATGGCTGATTTTAGCACTATTTTTAGCTATCTGTTAGCACAATATAATTCTCTTTATTAAAAATCTTTTAAAAATAAAATATACTTTCATGGAACTTTATGTTATGTTCCCAGGGAGTGAAATGTGGTTGTGTGAAGAAAGAAAAGAAGATGGAACAAAAGGATGAATTATTAACTTTCTTAATTGAAATACAGTTCGGATAATTAATGTAAAATTAATTATACATCGAAATTTCTTTTCTTAAGACAATAGTGCCCATAATATATTTTATACATAAAAGTCTCAGTTTCACTAAATTTTTATTTTACGATTCAAAGCAAATTTACAGTAAACTGAGGTCCTGTGTTACAAAAAAGTATTGATGATTTCAATTCTTCAAAGAGGTCTGCGTATAATTACTATAAACATTAAACGGTCCAAAAAATGAATTTCCTGAAATTTCATAAAATTATATAAGTGGAGGGGAGAAGATGTAAAATAATTTTTTCATCAATATTTTCCAAAATTTGGTTCCTACGCTGACGCAAGGACAAACATATTTTCAACCAAACTTTTGAATGTTCTAAAACGGATCAAAAAATATAAATTAATAATAATTTGACGTTTCCTCTTAATAATAACATAAATATCTTGTTTTAATTAAATTATTTCATCATATATGTTTATGTTTTAGCGAGTCATAGAAGGTGCCTCCATAATATATTATTGTTGTGTGCATAAACTCCTCCTGATGATGTTGAGAAACTTAGATTGGGGAAATTTTTTTTACTGATTTGATAGAGCTGGGGTTTGCATATGATATGCTATTATCATGTGCCATATATTCATGCCTACGTTCAGGTTTTAATAGATTTTCTATTCAATGCATCTAATACAAAAATGTCAACGTTATTTGGATTGATTCTTGAAATAGTAAAATTTTAAAATCAGTTTGTGAGAAAAACCTGTGGTAATTATGTATTTCTGTGCATTTTCAGACGATCTTTAAAACTAAATACTCAAAAACTAGTAAAGACTATGAATCTAAATTTTAAAGAAAGTACTTATCTCATTAAACTCCAGAATCAGCAGTGAGTGCAATGTTAATTTTCTAAAAAAATAAGTGAGAAATGAACCTACCCTATTTTGCCAATTATTAAAGAATGCTTTGGCGAGATAAAAATAGCTAACGTGATAATTGTTATGAATATAATTCCAGAGCCGTATTGATCTAGTCAGAGATTTGATGACTGAAGATGAATGAGGCTGGTTTGAACCGCGTGTGTGTAGAATATTGGCAGTGATGGATTGTCTAAGTTTTGATAAAAGATCGAAAAAAATAACGCGTAATGTTGTAATCAATATAGAATTTAAGTTACAAATGCAGTGAGAAGTGTCGGGAACAACGAGTAGAGGGATAGACAGTTGGCTGGCGTCTTAACAGCCGTTCTATCGCAGGTTACCGCTCGTTTCCTTCAAGAACTAATGCCTGTGTCCTTTGCCTCGAAAATAAAAGAGACGCGAATAAAAATTGTCGTTAAGACTGCCGATGCAGCGTTAGGGCTCCTAGTAACTAGCGACACACCAACTGCAGGAATACATCGTCTGTTTCTGTAACAGAATTGACAACACTTGATCAAACCGAAAAAGAGAGTAGTCCACCTGACACATCGGAGGCATTCAAAACGGAAACAGATTTATTCGACAGATGTGGAAACATCAAATGCTGCAACTGCCAGGGATACAGCATCTGCTTCTTTAACATAAATGACACACCATATGACATGCAACACAATATAAGTCTGATTTAGTGCTGTTTTTTTTGGTTTTTTTTTTTTCAAAGATTCTGTTTGGTTGGTTATTTTACGAAGTAATGATCTTTTATTTATTTTCAGCTTTCGTTTTTGAAACTACTATAATATTAAACAAAACGTTCCCAAAAGACGAAAAGAAACAAGAAGAATTGAAAGTGGAATTAAAAATAATGGTAAGTTTTTGCTTGATTACAGGTAATATTTCTGCATTGTATTATGAGGTGCAATCATCTAGAGGTTTCGTTCCGCACTGATAAAGTTTGTTCGTACTCAACCGTAAAACTAACGCCAGTATCTGATTATAACTTTACTTGTCCCTTAGATAGCACAACCATCACACCCTGTCAATAGCTTATAAATAATGGACTATTCCGTTTTGATTGCGTGGAAAGATGGAAAAGACATATCAGAGACGCTAACTGGTTTCATTGAGAAAATGAATGAAAAAAGATAAGAAGATAGTAGTACTTAACGGCTGTTTCAGTGAAATGTAAAAAGTTGTCAATTTCAAATGTTTTCATTTGTACCCCTTTATTTCCTTAAATAACGATCAGAATATTGGATATTGTAATAGAACTCACCATGAGTTTACTCAATGATTGCGTACTCAATGATTGCGCAACATTCTTCAGTGAGTCTCTGATTAAGTTCCTCTAGGCTTGTAGGCATTTGGGGGATATAGACATGTCCTTTAACATACCCCATATAAAAAAATTAACAACGTGTCAGGTCAGGTGAACGTGGTTGCCATCTCAACAGCACATTGTCATTATCACTGGCACGCCAGATCCATCTTCCTGGTAGATTCCCATTAAGATAAGCTCGCGCTGATGCGCTGGAAAATGTTACGGATGACATTTTACAGCGTGTTTGGCAGGAGCTGGATGACTGAACTGACGTGTCTCGCGTCACAGGTGGTACGCATATTGAACATTTGTGAAGCTTTGTGAAATCGCTTATATAATCTATATACCATTGAATATCTTGTTCAAATTTTGACAAATAAATATGTTATTGTTCAACTTGAAATCTATTTAATGTCGTTTGTATGGAACCAGTAGTTACTAAAATATTCACAATTTATATTACGTCATTTTTTGTGGTGGGGGTATTTTGTGGGTATTTCCATAAACCAAGGAAAACAAATGTTAGCATTAGAAACCCCGCCAATACCAAATGTAACCGAATCAACAGTGTAAGAAAATAAAAAGCAGACTGGATAATAAATTTATCACTTTAACAAATAATTGCATAACCACTCATACAATAACATATGTGAAAACAATGGAAATTGTGTACCTAATGGAGAGCTATAATAGTTATAGAAATGGCGCAGGGACTCTATTAGGTTGTCACACATGTAATGATGCATTTTTTGGTAGGTTGTTGATCCGGTCGGCTAATGAAGTAATCTCCTTAGTATATAGAAAATCTTGACTAATGCCTGACTCTTTTTCTTCCCAGATAATTTTTCTTTCAATATATTGTTACTCATAAGCCGAATGAAAATGATTACAATGAAACAATGTCGAGTAATCTTACTGTGTGAATACAAATCTTTTTGCCTCGATATGATGAAAAATGGATACTCTTTGACAACTGTATGAGAACAGGCCAGTGGTTAGATGCAAGTGGATCACTAAAACAATACCCAAAACCTCCACTGCACCCTAAAAAGTTAATGGTTACTGTATGGTGGTCTTTCAGAGGGGTTATTCATTATTCATTCTTGCCTCAAGAAAAAACAATAAGAGCAATCTCGTATTGTGTAAAAATTGAGTGTATTCACGAAAAATTGAAAAAGAACCACCTGAGACTTGTGAATAGGGATGACCCGATTTTACTGCACGATAACACACGGCCACACGCTTCTCAATCAACTGTCCAAAAGGATAAGGATCAATAATGTTGTGTATTCTTCTTTGAATTTTATCAGGAATCTCTCAATATATAGCAGAAGCACCGCACCAGGTGCATGGACGAATGGTAGACTTATAAACATGCAAGGTAGATTCTGGAAAGGAAAAATATAATACACAAATCTTGAATATGTTCTCCATATTGGTCGTAAAATTTTTGTTTTTCATGAGAATTGCTTCTTTTGATGTTACGACAAACCCAGTATGACAAACCAGCTAAAACTTTTTTTTTAAGCAAATCTATTAAAATCCTGAGACTATATTTTAGCGATAAACGAATGTAGATATCTATAAAAGGAGGTTAGAATAGGTAAAATGTATACTACTTGAAGGATAGAATTATAATTTTAGCCAGTAGTAGTTGATAAGTTTCCAGCACTTATATTATAACATAGATGTTAAATCTGATAAATTTAGGGTTACAGCTCAGACCCGTCATTAGGTTGGTTCTCAGGGTACAACTTTTTCCAGTCGAACACTTTTGACTTAATACATAGAAAATAACTCTTTTGCCAGATCGATATCCAGGAAATAAAACAATGAGTCAAAATTGTAGCATTTGGTAAATTTTATTCAGTTGCAACCTTCTGCTGAAGACGAACAAGTTACAGTGAAGCGAGGTGAGGGAGCGAACAGTTTAACAAGCGTGTCGTCCTAATTCTTTTCTTTTCCTCCCTCTCTCTCTCTCTCTCTCTCTGATAACCAGCCTTCTCTGTCCTGTCAACTTTCGTCTAAAAAATAATGCATCAAGTTCGCGGCACTCAGCTGACCTCTGTCAGGGTCGTTTGACATGTTTCTTGTGAGTTCTGCTTTCACTCAGCTAAACGTTTGTCAAAACATTTTCTGTAACATTTTTCAGATGTTTCCTTTAACAAGATATCTGCTAACAACTGATATCGCAACAAACTTATTTTTGTTTTTTCACAAATGTTTCAACATAATTATAGCTCAAGAGATTTAACATTGTTTAAGGTAGATGGCAGGACTACATGAATTTAAGCGTGCTACTAGACTGGCATCTACGTCCTACCCTTTTGTTTTTGAAATAGTTAAATGTGACCGCCACTTCTACTCTTACAGTTTATTTTCTCGCACTTCCCGCCTGTGGAACTCCCTTACGTTTACTTGCTTCCCTGACAACTACAATCTTCAAAAATTTAAATGCAACGTCGCCATCTTCTGTCTTCTTGAATCCCGTTCATCTTTTATCCTTTTCTCAATCCCCACCTACCCACTCTTTTCTCTCACTTTCACTCTTTGTAACCCCCTGCGTACTAGTTGCATTCTCGCCTTGCGTCGGGTGAAATGTTTTTTTAAAAAAAGATAGTATATGGTATATACGAGCTACTGCTATCATGTAACCTAGTAATACCTGCCGCATGGTCATGTCATTGGTGACTTTTCAGCGGAAGAAATTTGCTAGACACCCAGAAAGATTAAAATCAAGACATGTCAAAGGGACAATTAACTTTCTTGTAAGGTCAACGGCTATCTAGCACGACATAGGCTCCATTGCTATGCAAGCAGCCAATGAGATGATGACATGGTATTGGTGAGGAGAGGGTTTCCTAAATGGAATTCAATGACCATAGTTTAGAGTTCTCCAAATGGAATCAACGGCCACGTGTCCATGACCAATGTAAGCCTTTAAGAGAACATTGGATTGGTGTTGTCCTTAATGGGCTCTTATTTTTACTGCTGTTTACGAAATACATGGCCTAAGTAGAGTGTTACTGAATGAGGATGTTGTAAATGCATATGAGGAGAAGGCAAAGGTTGCATATTATTTGCAATGTTATTGTCATGACCTGGCATCTCAGCTCCAGTCACTTTACGACTGCTGTAATATAGCTTCCCTGTGCCTTTTCAATACATACTTTCATGGTAATTTTTCAAATGAACTTTCCTCTATGGCACCAATAATTTATGAATTTAAACGCAGTACTAGATTGACGGAAAGGTCTCATCATTTTATATTTGAAATGGCTAGATATAACCTAAGTTCTATGCTAACTGTTTCTTCTCTCCCATTTCTCGTTTAAGGAACTCGTCTTTAAATTCTTGTTTCCCAGTTATCTTTGATCTTTAAAAATTTAAATTCTTGTTTTTTTATTCTTTTCTCTTCATAATAGTAATTTTCTCATATTTTCTAACACTCAGTAACCCTTTGCGTCTTAGTGGCATTATTAATTTGCTCAGGGTGAATCGATTAAAAAAGATATGCAAGATAGATATTAGCTGAGGACAAGATGACGGAAAGCATCCCATCAGGAGTACACATTGTACTAGTTCTGTGGAAGAAGCTTTTGGAGTGGAACTTCCTCCTTAACAATTAGAATGAGTTGGCTCAGAGTATTTAGCATTGTGAAGGTCTAAACTGGTGGAACTAAGGAATGTCGTTCACTGGAACATCCATCCTGAAAATAACTGTAGAAGTGGGAGTGGCTAACAACGCTTCATCTATTGAAAAGGGATTGAAGAGTGGAACACTATTTCCCACCCACAAGGCTATGTAAACTCTTTTGAAATTGGTCAAGATATGAAAGTAATGACTCGGCTGCTCTGGTCCAGATGTGACAGCAACATTCTTTTATTTGGTCTGATCTGACTCCTTTGGAGATAGAGAATGGCAGGATGAGTTAGGTACTTTCTGGAATGGTATTGGAAACCAACAATTTTTCTAGCATCATTAGCTCTGCCGGGTCTAATTGCCTAAGAACTGCTATGCATGAGTGAATACTTCCCGTCTGCAAGAAACTGATCAGGTATTAGCTACACACTGACTACACCCAGTCATGGAATCCGATGTCTAAACAAAACAAAATCTTCTGTTTGTAAGTCTCCAGAGCCAGAAAGAAGTTTTATTTGTCTGAAATACATACTTCATTTGTTTTTGGTGGAAGCTGTGCACAGATATACATTTTGTGTTCATTTATATTTTAGCCATAGAGTATTAACTTCCATTTCTGGTTCATTACATATAAACAATTGTTAAAGCTAACACTTTGGATACTAAAATATTTTCAATGTATTTGGACAAAATTATTGAGATCTTGTAACTAAAATTGTCTCTTTATCAATATCTTGCAGCTGACAGAAGAATTCAAGAGTGTACCTGGATTTATTAAAGTTATTATCAATAAAATAAGGTGAGTTGATTACAAATGTGACGACATTATGATTAGAAAAGCTCTTTTCTGTTAATAAACGTTGCCTTAATTAATAAGAAAATAGATGATGAGAATAGGTGTATTCAGTCAATAAATGTTGCCTTAATAAATAAGGGAAAACGTGATTAGAATAGCCCTAATCATCAATCAATTTTTCCTAAATTAATAAGAGAGATGATTATTAGAAAATCCCTATAAATTCAATAATTTTTGCCTTAATTAATAAGGGAGTATTTGATTAGAAGTGTCCTATTCAGTGAAATAATGTCACTTTAATTCTTATAGTGAGTAGAGGATTACAATAGCCTTGATCACTCAATGAATATTGTCTTAATTAATAAATGCATAGATGATTGGAATAGCTCTATATCATTAATAAATGTTGGCTTAATTGATAAATTTTGTAGATCATTAAAATAGCATTATTCATTTTACCTTAATTTATAAGGAAAGCAGATGATGAAAATAGGTCTATTCAGTCAATGGATCTTGCCTTAATTAATAAGGTGAGTATTGAGAATACCTCTATTCAATCAATAAATGTTGCCTTAATTCATATGGGCTGTAGTGAATTAGAATAGCACTATTCAGTCAGTAAATGTTGAATTAATTAATAAGGGAGCAAATGACTAAAATAAGTCTAGCTAGTCAATGAATTGATTGCCTTAATTAATACAGTTAGTAAAAGATGAAAATAGCCCTATTTATTTAGTGGATGCTGTTTTAATTAATATGGTGAGTAGATAATTTGAATAGCTCTATTCAGTCAATAAATGTTACCTTAATTAATAATGGGATAGATGATTAATATAGCTCTATATAAATATTGCCTTAATTAATAAGCTTGTAGGGGATTAAATAGCCCTATTCAGTCAGTAAATCTTACCTTAATTAATAAGCGTTGTGAAGGAATAGAATAGCTCTATTCATCAATAAATACTGCCTTAATTAATTAAGGAGAAGATGAGTAGAATAGTAAAATGAATAAATAAATTTTGCATAAATAATTAAGTGCATAGATGGTTAGAATAGACTTATTCTGTCAATAAATATTGCCTTAATTGATAAGGGCATAGATGAGTAGAAGAGCCCAATCTAGGCAATAAATGTTGCTTTAATTAATACAAGAAGAGGATTAGATTAGCCCTACTGAATCAATACTGTTGTCTTAAATAGTAAGGGAGTGGTGATTAGAATAGTTCTATTCAGTCAATAAATAGTGCCTTTAAGAAGGGAGAAGATGATTAGAATAGCCCTATTCAGTCAATAAATAGTGCCTTTAAGAAGGGAGAAGATGATTAGAATAGCCCTATTCAGTCAATTGCATCCCATGATCTGATGTCTGATATGGTTTTTAGAATTGGCCGATCTACTGCTGACATGCTCACGGCCATAACTGAATTTGTATATAAGCACATCACAATAACAGAGTGGCTCTAAAAAGTTTCATAGGGTTTGGTATGCGGGCCTTCTTCGTAAGATTCAGGGATACGGTCAGAGAGGAAGATTATTTGACTTAATGCAATAATTCCTGTCAAACCATGAAATGAAGGTCGTTCTAAATGGCTTCTCCTCCAGTTCCTTTCACACAAACACTGGTGTTTTTTCAAGGCTCTGTCCTGGGAGGGTTGGGCTGTTCTTCATTAACGACTTTCCTGATGTTATCAGTTCCAAAGTAGACATCTACGCAGACGACACTACTATTTACTCCTGCCTCAATTGTAAATCTGGTATCGCTGACAAAACTAATCTGGCCGTTGATCCCGAAAAGGACCTCTAATCTGTGGTTGACTGGGGCAGGAAATGGCTTGTAAACTTTAATGCCTCCAAAACGAAACTGCTTTCATTTACCCACCACAGAGAACTCTCCCTGCCTCCCAGCAGAATGGCTGATTCCCAACTCCATGAGAGCGCCTCTCTGCGCCTGCTTAGTCTCATGCTATCCGCTGACCTAAGATGGAACAAATACATTGAATCCAGACGAATGTGGCAAGAAATGGTTTAGTGTTCAGCTGTGCTGTGAACCTATAACCACACCAGGTCATAGGACTGAAAGATGATGATGATGGTGGTGGTAGTGGTGGTGGTGATGATGACGACGTTGATGATGATTAATAATATATTTTCCTCTTTTTTTTAGTGCTGGATCTGTGTTGGTGGACTACAGTATTATTACAAAGGAAAATTCACTTTCGTCTTTGAATGAAAAATTAGATATCATCAAGAACAATGGATTAAAAGTTTTCAACGAAATTCTGAAAGTTTTGTCAACCAAATGTAAGTCCTAAATTGACTTATAATAATTTTTTGTTTAAAGTAGACAGCTGAATTATTTTTTGTACTAATTCACACATGAAAATAGCAAATAAAATAGCATCAACCGGTGAGAAACATATATATAATTTATCTACAAACTCTAGAATAGATTGCGAATGAGTAATATAGTAAAATATTTTTTGTGTTTGCACTTTGAGATGAGTTCTGATGGTTTATTTAGAAGTTTGTGTTGGTTTGGAAAGGTATATTTTAAAACTGTATTTTATCATATATATATATATATATATATGATAAAATACAGTTTTAACACGAGGGGAAGTAGAAAAATCAGGCGTGGCTGACCACATATGGAGAGAGAAGGGAGATCACCGCCCCCTGTAGGATCATGTTGAAATCATAGACAGGGAACACCATTGGAAAATTTGTAAACTTAAGGAATCAGCACATATGCTAGGCCACAAAAATTTCCTGAGCCGACCAAGCATAGAAATAAATACAATATGGGAACCAGTAATAAGGAGTGCCAGAGAAAAGCAATGATAACAAGTTGCAATATGAACTCTGGTAAAGACATGCAATGATAACAGCAAAAATTGCAATATGAGCACTGTTAAAAATGGTTGCTGAAAACATTAGGTTTATAATACCCAGAAGTCCTCAAGGACACATGGCACAGTGGATAAAGGTGTTGGTTAGATCCAGTGACAGACCCAAAGAATATGAGTTCAATACCCGGTTAAGGCAGTGGAGAACTTTCAGAGGGAAAATTCGCACGAGATAACTGATAACTGACATCCATCAAACATAGCACGTGGAACTAGAACAGTCTACCCCAGTGATCGAAATAAAGGGTTCAGTTCGAAATTCCAACCACCTGAAGAAGGCCGGAGCATACAACGACCGAAATGTTGTGACAAATATGGCGACAAAGATGAGGACAATAGTCCGACTAATGTAAATACTATATATATATTTATTTATTTTAAAGAAAAAACAGACCACTTTCCATTATAATAATTTATTTCACCAGAGCCCTTTTGAAGGACGCCGGATCATCAGATAGCACTTCCAAAAGATGAAACGAAAAATGAAATGAAAATTGATGGATAGTGTAAGTTTTTGTAATTTAACAGAGAGTGTAATATGGAGTGGTTAGAGAAACATGGTAGAGTTTAGAGAGGGTTTAATTTAATATTTCTCTCAATCATACTTAGTATTGGGAGAGGAGGAGTGACCAGACCTTGACCTATTTAAATGGTTAACTTAACGGAAGTGATATATTGAAATGGGAGGGAGAAAGAAAAAAAAAAAAAAAAAAGAAAAAAAAAGTAAAGAAAAGAGGCTGTAAATGGGCTTTTACATATTTTAAAGAGGGGTGGTTTTTAAATTTGTTGTAAAAAAAATAGATTTTAATGTTTGATAGTAATTTAGAAGTCTAAAAATCCACGAAGAAATTAATTTGATGCTTGCTAGCAATTTAAATATTTAACTTTTTTTTACAAATAATTTAGGGATTTAATATAAGTTAAATACTGTATTCATTAACACATTCATAGAGAACACATTTAAAAAGTTATAAACTATAACAGTTTGTTTACCCAAGCAATAGTACTTTTTTAATATTGTAAAATACAAATATGGTAACATCTTTATCAGTTTGAATCTATATTCATGAATGTAATTTATAATTATTTATATGATTGGAAAATTTTCCTTATTTAAAGTTTAGGTTTAATTAAAAATGGAGTAATATTTAAGGTGATATTAAAGATTTTTTTTTTTGTCTATATATATATATAATTTATGCAAATACTATAATATATATATAATCATATCAATATAACATATTCTGTCACTGTCAAAATGGTTAAATGCATTTTCTCTTGCACTTCTCGATAGTGGAACTTCCTTCCTCTTACTTGCTTCCCTGATAGCTATAATCTTCAAATATTCAAATGTAATCTCAATCGAAATCTTTGGTGCCTTGATCCTGATCTCTGTCCGTATCTATATCCTTTCCTCAAAGACCCCTCTTTACTTTGCTTCATATTCTATAAAAATCTTGCATGTTAGTGGCACTCCCAAAGATGCTTGGGGTGAAAAATTAAAAAAAAAAACTAGTGTTTTGGAAAATTGAAATTATCATATATCATAATGTAAATATCCTTAAATGTTTTTGAAATGTGTATAACCATTACTATCTGGTGATGCTTTCCTGTTAAAAAAAGGTGTGCCTAAATTTAAAAAAAAATACTAAAATAAATATTGATTCCTTTTTTTTAATTTACATATTTTCATTAAAATACTCGTTGATGATTAAATTAATTTTTCTCTTCCCTTTTCAGTGGTTGTGTGCATTAAAGGTTGTAAGTAAGTATTCACATTTTTTTTATAAGATCTGCCCATCATTTGATTGATTCATTCATTTTCTATTAGCATATTTCTACCCTTACATTTTTTTGGTGGGGTGGGGCAAATGTGATAGAGGTATAAGATAATAATGTTTCATAATAAGATCCTTTTTATTCCTCCGTTTGCTGGCATGTTGGACGGTCTTCTCAAAGTTGAAGAGACTTACGGCGTATAGGTTGGTTTTACAAAAAGATGCTGATTTGAATATCAACTTCTAGCAATGTCAGAAAAACATAGGTCTTGGAGACAATGCAACCAAAGGAGGCTTAAATTATACATCAGGAAGAGGCAGATAAAGTTTTGATAATATATTTGAGTAGCAGAACCTGTTAGAATCTGATTTTTTCAGGTAAGATTTATTTAGGGAAAAGAGACAAAAAAAGCAACAAATTTTTATACCTTCAAAAGCTTATACAATTAATAACAGAACGGCCTGAAGAAGGAGGCAGAGGGAAAAACATTAAAGCTACAAAGGCTTAGGAGGAAGTGGATTTGAATTGAAAGACGCCCTGAAAGGATTTGAACATAAAAAGAAAAAGATTTTTTATTTTTTTTTAAAAAGATGGAAGACATTCATGCAAATTTTTTGGACAATTTCAAATTTTTATAAGGGAATTGTTTTCCAATATATATTGGTAAAAACTAATCACATTAACATTTATATTTAATTATTTGTATAAATTGTTTTTTTTATGATATAAAATATAAGCTGAACACTTTATATTTTACGATATCAAATCCGAAACAGTTTATATCAGAATTTTAAACTATTAAATCATTTTTACTGAACTAAATTGATTATACTTTTAATTGGTCTATTTCACGTTAACAGATTTCTACATATTGTAAAAATTTCGTGGATTTCTAACTTTTGGAAATTCAAACAAATTTCTCAATTTATATATATTTGAACAAGAACTCTAGCATATAAGTTTATATATATATTTTTATATTCAGATGTCAATAAATATATATAATTTTTTGAATGAAATACACATACAAATTAACATTTGCCTATATATAAGAAATTTTTTGAATGAAGAAAACAGTTTGAAATTGTCAAAATTATTACAATTATATATCTTCTTTTTGAAACAACTCAATTATAAGAATCTTATTTTTCAAAAATGATAGTAAGTTAATATCTCATTAAATCCTGTGAGTGAAATAATTTATTTATATTAATCACATCAACATTATTTTAATTCTTTTTGTATAATGTTCCTTTATGATTTAAAAGTATTGCTGTACAAAATAATACATCCATCCACACACACACACAAATATATATATATATATATATATATATATATATATATATATATATAAAAATCTTTGGTTGAATAATTTAAATATTTTCTGTTTAATTATTTTCAGTAGGAAAAAATTGATATTCAAAAGAAAAATTTTATGTCATTGAACAACGATATTAAAAATCAAACCATTGTTAAACATTTTTTACATTTTCAACAAACTACTTTTTCAACATTATTGATTTTTGTTTTATATTTTTAGTTCGTTGTTAAAAAAATGTTTTGTGGATGAATTAATTTTTTTATTTTTTAATAAGTTGTTTTTTTTTTTTAATTATTATTTTATATATATAAATAAAACATTTTACTTATAGTTAAGGATACAGGAATTTATGCTGATAGGTTTTTTATATAGGAGATTGTTCAACTTTTGTTATTAATTTTTTATTTGTATATCTATTTAAATAAAAAAATGCTATTATTAAAAAATGTTTAAAAAAAAACAGAGTTGTCCTTCATTGTTTTTGGAGTTTATGTATTTCTTTTTGATATTCTTGACTAATAAAAGGATATCGTCGACATATCTTAGGTAAATGGAGTTTTTTTTTTTTTTTAATTGTTACAGATGTATCATAGCATCGTGTACTGATGTATTGGTATTTGGTTGGTATTTAGACATTTTACATTGATTGGTTATTGTTATTGTCATCATATGAAGAATCTTTATTCAACGGTTGCATATTAATTTACCAAGTAGTTCTATACGTCTAAATTATTTACTGGTTTCTTAAAGAAAAGACTTTATTTATCAAATGAATTTTTATGTAGGAATCTACAAAACATATGAATTGTTTAGCATTTTGTTAATTTACCTCACAATTATCATTTTTTCTTAGAAAATAGCATCATCTAGTGCGTCAAAATTATGTACCCGTTAATATCCGCTCCCTGTTTAATGTTTGTGCAACCATTAACTTCCAATCTACAGAATCATTTGATTCCATTTATGATATTTTAAAAATTTTTGCTTCTTCAATTAGTTTAAATTTAACATAAATCATTTTTGATGGGTTGATCAGAATAAAGCCCATTACCTTATAACACTTCCAGTTGTTTAGTAAAAAGAGGTTGTATTTTTAGATTTAAATCTAAAAAATCGTTTTTTTTTGAACAATTTACAATTAAAATGAAATGCATTGATATTTTTTTTAAACACAACTGCAAATTGTATATCAGCGATTTTGATAAGTTTTAGGTTATATATATATATATATTAGTGTGTATATATATATATATATATATATATATATATATATATATATATATGCATGAGTATAATTATATATATATATAACATTTAATTTAAAAATAGAGTTAAATTATATTTATTTTCTGATATTTTAAATATATAAAACATGTTAGAAAAGAATTTAAATAATATAATTATAAATTATGTTTCAAAACACAAAAAATAGTTTAAGATCAGTAGTTTACATAAATATCTGAGGAGATATATTTTTGTAGTGTTGAAACATAATTGCCAGAGTTATGGAGCTAATTTTAACATGTTTTAATATCTAAAATAAATAAAATATATATATATATATATATATATATATATATATATTCTATGTATTCATGTATGTATGTATATATATGCATAAGTTGGTTTTACTGTATTAACATTTAATTTAAAAATGTATGCCAGTACAGAGTAGAGCGCTAAATATTATTTAAATATTGGATAATAAAGAATTGTTAAATGTTATATAATGGCAATTTAACACTATTTAATGTGTCTCCTTCGCAATGTTCGTCAGTAGTTTAACATCACCTGAGGAGATATATTTTTAGAATTGAATTAAAATAATTGCCATTATGAAGCGACTTTTAACATGTTTTAATATCCTAAAATAAATAAAATATTATATATATATATATATTATATATATATATATATATATATAATCCACATTTTAAAAAATTTAGATTACATTCATATATATTATGATATGCCATACTGTTCAGAAGAACATGTACATCATTTGTTATTTTCACAACATTTCAAATTTAAGGAATAACGAAGTATATTAAAATATTACTTTCCATTTACATTGTTCGAACTTTTGTCCTCATCTTTGTTTAAATATTTAAGTTTCTCGCCTTTGTTTTCCCCATAATTCTTCAGTTGGTTGAAATGTCGAACTGAACCCTTTATTTCTTTTCACTGGAGTTGACTGTTCTAGTTCCACGTGCCATTTTTTTAAATAAATATGGCTTTAAAGATAAAGAAATAGTTCTTATAATGTAAATAGTTTACATAATTCACATCTCAGAAATATAGACAGATACTAAAATATTGCTTTTTTTAAATGTTAATATTAAACATTTTAAAAATATGTCTCTATGTTTTAATTTTTTTAATCTGAGTCTTGTTCTTTTTATTCTTTTTCTTTTTTCCATAGCCCAGTTGATGGTAAGTACTAAAACATTTTCTCTTTATGGTCTTATCTGAAAAAATAACTTATTACCCATTAAAAATAGTCATTTATATTTTAATATATCAATCTGCTACTGATAAAAGTCTTTTTACACACACACACACATTATATAATATATATATATATATATATATATATATATATATATATATATATATATATATGAGAGAGAGAGAGAGAGAGTGTCAAAAATACTTTTACAAACTTTGATTCCTCATGCCATAACAAGAATAAAAGTCCATATAAACATGTGTCTGCAAATCCTTCGTTTTTCATTTATTAAGCCTAAAGTTTACGGTAGATGCTGTTAAATGTACAATCGGTCTTCCTCCATTCATAGTTTGTGGTGCCATAGATCCTGTTTCAGCAACGCGACGATAAAAAAGCAGCAAAGGTTGGATGACTCGACTTTCTTCTGGTCGGAAACGCAATCTAATACAGTCGTGCAGCCTCAAGTCCATTACTATTCACACCATATTTTATGTAAAAATAATATATAACTGCTCACAATATGAATATCCTGTCTTTGCTAAACGGAACACTTCTCAGTTAACTCACTACTTCACACGTTAAACTTTGAGGACAGACTAGCCACAAATGTCCATGAATAACAAATGTAACCTTGTAAGCAAGACTGGAAGATTATTAACGTTATCTTCTTACACGGAGGGAGCTGGTCAGTTGGTCATCATATGATCATACCTGATGATGGTGTTTGTTTGATTAATTGATTTAGTGCCAAAATACATATGAAAAATAAACCCTCGTGTCTTGGTGGCTTTATTGATTTACTTGAAATGAAACGATTAAAATAAAAGCCAATTCCATTCTCTCTGCCTTAAAATTTCATGTCTTTAATTTTTAGAATGGAAATTTATTGTTTAAATGGTGGTATTTTCACTTCTGCTTATTTATCTTTTTCTTAATATTACTTTTCAGACAAGCCCGACCTGGCAATTGGTTTGGGAACTGGAATTACGTTACTTGTTATAATCCTTATCTTTGTGAAACTCTGGCATAGACGGAAGAATGCCCTTGCTGCTCAAACACTCACCAAATCAAACTTGTAAGTTACACTATCTTTATATAAGTAAATGTAATTATCAATGTTTTTTATTGTACATACATTTTCAGCTGTTTTCTCTACGTGTTAAAGTTGAAATTAGAATTGAATTATTCGTACCACATGTATTGGCTTTGTACAAAAATCCGTAGCGTTTATCAATAGGTGGCATCCGAACACATGATTATATCCCACACGTGACTAAAATTTATTACATATTTACATATTCTGAAATACTAATTGTGTTAATGGTAATATTAACCGTTTCCCTACAAGGAAATATGTGGCATTTGTTGACCGTGTATACCTTTCATAATAATTTGAATAATTAGTAACGTCGGTGTTAGGATTGAGAAATAAACACGTGTGTCTCCTGAAATGCCCACAACAAATATGGCAGACTCGAGATGTGAATCCACGTAAATAAATGAAAGAAACGACAAGAACCAACAAATGATAATGTATTTACAATAAATGATCACAAGTGACAAAGACAATGATGTGTGTATCAAATGAATGTGAAAGCCTAATGGTCCAAATTATGTGTAGTGAGTGAATGTGCCTCCGTGTGTGTGTGTGTGTGTTTCATACGTTTCCCATTTAATATTTAAGTAATATTTTTTTCAAAAAATATATTGTTGGTGATAAAAAATTTTTTCTTTTTTTTTTCTTCTGCTGGTAATAATTTTCCTCAAAATATTGCTGGTATTAAAATCTATTTTTATACTTCATAGTGTTTTGATACACTTTTTTTGGGGGGGGGTTGGGATTTTGCCCAAATATAGGACCCTGACAGGTGCTAGCACCACGGGTCAGGGGTTGACCTGGGTCACACCAGCAATTAAGAGGTGATGCCATGCTCCTCAAAAACCTCCTGATGATAGGCCTTGCTGCCGGATGTAAAGACATCGTTTTACCCCGGACAGAAATAATAAAGTATTAACAAGAGAGATTTACATGTTGACGTTAAAGCGAAAAGGTGAGAAGAGAGCAAGAAAAATATTGCCGAAAGCATTTAAATCCGAAAGCATATATTCATATATGTGTGTGTGTGTGTGTGTGTGTGTGTTTTGTTGTATTTGTTGATCCATCCACCTAATTTACATAGTGGAGTACCGACCATATAAATATGGGTTGGTACCGGAAAGACGGGGGAAGTAACAAGAGATCCAATCCAGAGACTCTGCCTCGACTGCAATTAAGTCAACCCATTCTACAGGAACAGTCTTCCCAAGAATATACCAAAACTAACTGTAAATATTGTGTACCTTTTCCATGTTTCAATACATTTTGTTTAACGTACATTTTGTGTTGTATTATTATTATTCCATGCTTATTTAAGTTTTAACAGTAATATATATATATATATATATATATATATATATATATATATATATATATATATAAATTCTATATATATTTTTTATGTGCTGTACTTGTTGGAAAGCTCAATATCAGTGATAGAGCTAACATATTCAGTTGAATGGATATGCGATCGTCAGACAAACAAATTGTTGGTCTGAGGATCGCATAAGCGTGAAAACCCAGGGTCACAAAACATGCTAATTCAAAAATATATATATATATATATATATATATATATAGGCAAAAAATTTTTCACTACAGCGATGCAACTTCCTTTCGTGAATTTCAGTTGCACTCGAAAAGGGTCAGAACCAAAAATTGGTTATGAACAATTCTGTTTGTAAGCAGGCTGTATGTGAAACGTCACTTTTTTTTACATTTATTTGAGAAAAAAATACATAATATATAAAAGGCGACAGAGTTTTATAACAATAGTGCTTGTTGATAGCAGATGTTAAAGTGGTGGTTAGACTGGAGAAATTCCTTGTCGATAATAGTGCTCAAAAGTTTAGGTACAGCATTACCAAGCCTTCTAAGAGTGAGAGGTGGAGGAGGAAAGGTGGGAATAGGAGACAGTAATGCGATGAAATGGGTAGGAGGGATAAATTCAAACGATATCTATAGCAGTAATTGGGAATGTTGTTTTTGATTATTATAAAAAAAGAATCAAGCTAAATCTATGAAAGTATTGTTTTAGTATTATTCTACCAGCCATCTGTCTTTAAACAGAAAGATTGATAGGTAAGTTTAAATATAATTAGACTGTAAGTGTTATTTTATATATATATATATATATATATATATATATATATATATATATATAACATTTAGACTTTTGGTGTTCATTTTAATCGCAATGCCCATTCTTGTAATTACATTATTTACAATGTTTCTTATTGTTGTCCTCATCTGTATTGTCATATTCATGACTTTTAATCAAGTATGAAATAACATCCGCCTTCTTCAGGTGATTGAATTTTTTCAACTGAACCCTTTATTCTGTCCACGGCTAGTAGATTGTTCTAGTTCCACGTGCCATGCCTCCTCCGGATGTCTCAGTTTAAAATTCTCCCTTTAATTCAACACTTCGCTGCGGTAACTCACAACTCTTTGGGTCAAATCACTGGATCCAACCAACGTTTTTATCCACTGGGACAGGTGCCCCTGAGGAGAAGAGGCATGGCACGTGGAACTAGAACAATATAACTCGGTGGAGGAAATAAAGGGTTCAGTTTGAAATTGCTGCCTGGGACCCACAATCAAACACTTTACTTGGTCGGGGGATTCAGGGGTGTGACGTACCGGCTTGAACGTTACCATAGTAAATATCTGCACATTCGACATCTGTTTATATTTCTAAAATGAGGCATTGTAACTATTTGCACGTGGACACATCACAGTTGATAAAAGCTTTGGTTGAATTAATCCATATGTGACTTGACCCAAAGATTTTTTTTTTTTTTTGCTTCTGCTTTGGTCAGGTGAACAAAAACTTGGATAGTTGAGTTACTAAAAGAAATTAACTATAAAATGAGATATCTAGAAACGGCATGGCACGTGGAACTAGAACAATCTACCCCCTGTAGACTAAATAAAAAGTTCGGTTCGAATTCCAACGATATCACCTGAAGAAGGCCGGAGCGCATAATGGTCGTAACATCGAAATATGATAATAAAGGTGAACAATGATAACAATGTAAATGATGCAAACAATGTCTCATCTCAGAAATATAGACATATATTACGTATTCTTTTGTTCTCAATTTAGCTCCGGCAAAAAAGGCCTCCTCATAAACTTCTTTTTTTGCACCCCCTACTTATGTTCATACATCATTCAGTAACCATCTGTCTTGAGTGACTCTTGGTTGAACATTAATATATTAAAAAATAAATATTTTGTGATAATACTATTTTTTGCTGCCCTTTTTTTATTAATTGATCTGTTTTTACTTGTCTATTTTTTTATCTCTTTAACGATATTATTTCGCTATTTTAATACTATTTTACTATTTTTCATTTCAGATACAACACACAGGAATCCTTTGGGTCTCTGTCAAATTTTCCAAGGCAACGCTAACGGATTAACTATGATTTCACGAACGCTTGGGAAGATGATACATATGATTTCGGTATGTATTATTCATTTTATGCGATAAAAATTTCAGGTAGATTAAACTCGACAACGAAGAAAGGCAGTTCATATAAGGGAAGGAAAACCCTGATTCTAAACCTCTGTCTTGTGGTCATATCGATAACATTGAAATATCTATTGAAGTAAATTCAGATAAAAACCCCGGTGGAACAATCAAGATGGTTGGCTGTCAACATTGACAATTTCCTGGCAAAACTTTGCATTCAATCCGTTCAGAGATATAATGCCCTATATTCCTTTGACTCTTGTGGGTATTTTTGGGGCGTGGTGTGTGTGTGTGTGTGTGTGTGGGGGGGTTAGTAGTCACGGCCTCCACATAATATCGCCAGTCTCGGAGTAAGAAAAAACTCAATAAACCACCTGCTGTGTTGTTTCCTATTTAAACTTTAAATTCTGAGAGGAGAGACGAAGTAATCTCAACATACGCCGAAAAAGGAACCTGCACGCTACTGCACTATTCTTGAATGTCACATGAACCTCAATTTTGAGAGAGTGGTGACAAATACAGATAATCAATCCAAATAAATACATGAAGTAATAATTAAAAACAGTTCCTGCCAAAATAATAGTTAGAATAAACTACAAAAATCAACCCCAAAATTGAATAAATAACTTTATCTTCCCAAACCAAAACTATTAAATAAGCGATATAAACAAATTTTTACTACGTTAATAAAAAACACCAATTAAAATTAAAATAAAATATATATATATATATATATATATATATATATATATATATATATACGATGAGAAAAAAAAAATAAAAAATAAGATAAAGAAATAAAAATAAATAAAAACAAGAAAATAATTTAACCCAAATAAATAAATAAACAAACAAACGACTTCCGGTAAAATAAACAACAAAATAGACTACCCACAATGCATAACTGACTGGTATATATAAATAGCCAATAAAAATAACAGCACTAGTAGCCTGAAGATTGCATCTAGCATGAAACAGACCGTCACCTCTAAGTGTTGGCTTCTATGTTCACTTTTATATTTACACACCTCTATCTCTGATATTGAACACTTTATCCCATAAATATAGCACATCTTAAGACTATATTTCTTCTCATATATATATATATATATATATATAACATAAAACATTAGGCAGCATATAATTTACATACAAAGAAATAATCACACACAGAATCAATCAGAAGTATTAATGCGATTATTGGCGACATCCATCGCTAGAAACATTAATACTTCTGATTGATTCTATGTGTTATTATTTCTTTGTATATATATATATATATATATATATATATATATATGTGTATGTATGTATGTATAACACTAATAAACTTACAAATGTAAGCAGCTATACTTGTCCAGCAAAACCTTAAGTGATTTAGCTTGTGAATGAACAAAGTAATACCCAAGGGAAAAAAATGGGTAAAAAAAGTAAGAACTAAGAACATGTACTTCCGGCGAAAATAATCGTGTAGAATCTAAGTTCAGAGTCTAAAGAAAAAACCTCCGACATGAGTAAAATAAAATAACTCATGTTTTTGTGTTGTTGGCTATATATTTTCTGTTCTTATAGCACCACTTTAGCCAGTATGCCCTGACAATCCACGTAGATTAAATCTAGGTAGGTAAGTCTGACTCCTTAGGTTTTTATTTCTTACGTTATATATATATATATATATATATATAACTTCAACGATACCTTTCCATCCACACAACATTAACTTTCTTTCATTGAGCTGAGTTTTTGTGGAGGCGTATCCTTGTCAGTCGACTGCCTTTTGTGTTGAACATTTTCGTATGCAACCCACTTCTCATCACATGCCATGATATATTTAAAGAATTTTCAGTTAAGATTTAAAAGGTAGTGTTGCGTAGCTGAAGATTTAATCTTTTATTTTTGTACTTCAGTTGATACCGTATGGTAACAAGATACGATGCTCTAAAGACAAGGCAGTGTAAGTAATTGTTTTTCTTTTCTTAAATTCTTCCTTTCTTTGGTAGTGCTTTAATACTATAAGCCCGTGAAGGCATATTGTGGCCTAAGTGAAGTGTGTGTATGGGAGGGGATGCACAATTCAGCTGCCGTCTATTAATCAATTTACAGCACACATAAAATAATCAATAAAGAAATCAATATGCAGCATACATAAAATAATCAATAAAGAAATCAATATAAAGAACACAAAAATAAACAATAAAGAAATCAATTTAGAGCACACATAAAATAAACAATATGAAATCAATTTACAGCACACATAAAATAATCAATAAAGAAATCAATTTACAGTACACAAATTTATCAATAAAGAAATCAATTTACAGTACACATGAAATAATCAATAAATCAATCAATTTACATTACACATGAAATAATCAATAAAGAAATCAATTTACAGTACACATAAAACAATCAATAAAGAAATATGTTTACAGCACATATAAAATAATCTATAAAGAAATCAATTTACAGTATATATAAAATAATCAATAAAGAAATCAATTTACAGTACATATAAAGTAATCAATAAAGAAATCAATTTACGGTACACATAAAATAATCAATAAAGAAATCAATTTACAGTACACATAAATTTATCAATAAAGAAATCAATTTACATTACACATGAAGTAATCAATAAAGAAATCAATTTACAGTACACATAAAATAATCAATAAAGAAATCAATTCACAGTACACATAAATTTATCAATAAAGAAATCAATTCACAGTACACATAAATTTATCAATAAAGAAATCAATTCACAGTACACATAAATTTATCAATAAAGAAATCAATTTACTGTACACATGAAATAATCAATAAAGCAATCTAAGTGTATAGTATCTATATAGTATTTATCTAAGGTGAGAACTGGACTTTTTATTTTTATTTTCTTTAATCAAATTTATTTATCTTTTGTTTTTACCGACAAAAGGCAACCAATAAAAAAAACAAAAAACAATATGTCCTAAATTTATTCGGAGTCAATTTTCAAATTCATGTTTCTAAACAAATGTTGATAATTGTATTCCCAAATCATCCATCTGCCAGTCACTGGTTAAGAGTGCCGGTACCCAATTAACACTGAATTGAAAAAGCATGTATCCACCTCTCCCTACATTGTCTTCATGTATTAAATGGAAGTCCAATCCTGTATAACGGTTATCAGCATAGGAAATGAACTGAATCATGAAACTGTTATTGAATGTCCACTTACCACTAACATTCATAGAGAAAGCATGAATCCACCTCTCCCTGCGTTCTCTTTATATATTCTACAAGGGAGTGTAATGTGGTGCAATCGTTATCAGCATAGGAAATCGATTCAGTAAACTGTCATTCAATTCTAATTGAAGATACTGATTAGCAATAATGCCCATGGGAAAGGCATGAATCCACATTTCCCAACATTATCTATATATACTAAATGCAAGTGTAACATAATATAGTGGGATATCAGCACAGAAAATTAAATAAGTAAACTGGTTATCGAGTTAGCAGTATTGTCTATCGGAAAGGCATGAATCAAACTGATATTGAATTCTAGCTAAAGCTGCTGATGTCCAGTTAGCAATTAGATCAACTGGAAAGGCATGAAGCCACCTCTTCCTACATTTTCTAATATATATATATATATATATATATATACTAAAAGAAGCTGCAATGTAGTATAATTGTTATCAGCATAGAAATTGGTATCAGTTAACTGGCATTGAAATTTGGCTAAAGCTGCTGATGTTCACTTAACACTAACGTCAATAGGAAAGTCATGAATCCCACTCTCCCTGCTGACATCCAATTAGCAAACAGGCGACATAGATGAAAAGAAGAGATGAGAGATTTAATTGCACTGATATGTTTTACTTCTACAATGAAAAGACAATTTCTAAATATTAAAAAAAGTTAAGTCTGACTGTTGTGCATCCAAAATTATATCCCATGCTGAACTAATGAGTGACTACAGAGCACATTTTTTACATTGAGGTCTTGTTCTCCATCAAATAATTTTACCAGATAGGACACATCTTTAAAAAGATTGGCGTAAATACGTTTTTGTGTTAATGTCTGAATGCTCAGAGTAACAGTTGACTAAGGTTCCCACCATCAGTATGACTGGGAGAGTGTCAAAATCAAAAAAAAAAAAGGTCTGTAATATTGTCGATCCTTACCTGGCATCTCGACTTCAATCACTTTCCCATTCGTGTGATGCGGCTTCCCTCTGTTTTACTATAAATATATTCATAAGAGTTGCTCTAATGAGCCCTTCTCCATGGTACACATTGGAGCTAGTTTTTTTTTTGTTTTACTCTCCTCCCCTACAGACATTGAATTGTACATATGAAGACTAAGTTAAGACTTTTTATAGAGACAATGAGGTATTATGGTGGATGTAGTAAGAAAGGTAAATAAGAATGTGTTGTTTTAGTCTTAGGAATATTGTTGTCTGTTTGGGTCAGTGTTTGTGGCTAGTTAAGTTTAATATTAAGGCAGAAGAGCACCGTCCTTTTCCCCAATTTCCGTTTTGGCCTTTGTGCCACATTTTCTGTATTGAAGCGGAAATAAATATCGCTTTAGTCTTGGTACCTTGGTACCTTTCACCTGAATTTAATGGTCAGGGTAACAGTTCACTAAGGTTCCCGCCATCAGCACGCTTTGATACCAACCTAGTGTAAAGTCAAAATCCAAAGGATGGTCTGTTATGTTATCGGTCTGGACCTGGCATCTCGACTTCAGTCACTTTCCAACCGGCGTCCACGTGGCTTCCACTGACTTTTCTATAATTTTTTTCATGACAGTTGCTCTAATGAGCTGTCCTCCTTAGTATCTTTCCACCTGAATTTAAGTATACTACTAGACTTGATATTGGATCTCATTGTTTCACTATAGAACTCGCTACATGTAACAGTAAATTCTATTATAATAGTTTCATTTCGTCAATCGCCATCTTCTGTTTTCCTGAAACCTATTCTTTATATTCCTTTCTCCTCACTAAAGTCTTCCCATTCTCTTCCACCCCTCAGTAACCGTTTGTATTCAAGGAAGCACCCACAGGAATCATTTACAATGATGTTCACCCCTGTAGAAGGCCCGGCCGCCACATAGAGATAGAGGGGTTACGGAGCTACCCAAACAGTTTATGCAGATATGGGGAAAAGATAATGGATTGAGTTTAAGTACTAAATGGCGCACAAGGCGTCCATCATGATTAGTAAAAGTTCAGGGTTCAATCGGCTTATCAAATTAGAAGTTCATGGAAAAAAAACTTTCCTGTTAGTTTTTTGAATGCCGATAAAAGCATGTTTCAACTCTGTGGACAAAGCATGGTAGGAACTAAGAAGTGAAGTTTACAAGGATAAGT
Source organism: Acanthosepion pharaonis (assembly GCA_903632075.3). Classification (NCBI taxonomy): domain Eukaryota; kingdom Metazoa; phylum Mollusca; class Cephalopoda; order Sepiida; family Sepiidae; genus Acanthosepion; species Acanthosepion pharaonis. The sequence continues at coordinate 1,381 of CAHIKZ030004319.1, read as the reverse complement.
AGGATAGATAACGACTGACCCCTGACTTGAAGAGGTAAAGTTTGTGATGTCTAGGGAAGCACTTTCTGTATTCCTTATAAGTTCACTTATAACCACAAAACTTATTCGGTAATCCTCTACCTTGAGTCGCTTTCAAGCCTTGCATCATGTTAAAGTATGTATTGTACTTATAAATAATTTCCTTTTCCAATTCTCGTCTTAAATAGCTTTAGTTTTGGATGTCTGTTGAATAAGCAGTTGAAGTGGAATTTGCATCTCACTAATGGAATATGAAGGAAAGCACCTACACGGAATCATTTACAATGATGTTCACCCTGTAAAAGGCTCGTGAGCCACTTGATATAGAGGGTTACAGAGCAAGAGACAGCTTATGCAGTTATGTGGAAAAGATAATGGATTATGTTTAAGTCTCAAAAGATGCACAAGGCGTCCATATTGATTAGTAATAGTTCAGGGTTGAGATAGCGATTATGCTCAAATTAGCAGTTCATGGAAAAAACCTTCCCTGTTAGTTTTGAATGCTGAGGAAATGAGGATGTTTCAACTCTGTGGACGAAGCATGATAGGAACTAGGAACTGAAGTTTACAAGGATAAGTAGGATAGATAACGATTGACCCCTGACTTGAAGAGGTAAAGTTTGTGATGTTTAGGAAAGCACTTTCTGTACTCCTTATCCTTATAATGTTCACTTCTTATCACCATAAAACTTATTTAGTAATCCTCTACCTTGAGTCGCTCTCAAGTCTTGCATCGTGTTAAGGTATCTATGTATGTATAAATAATTTTCTTTTCCTTTTCTATTCCAGTTATGGTTCAATCGTCAACTTGGAGAAGTATTTTCGAACAAGCACCAAATCATACTTTCGACAACGACTGATACAATTATTTTTTTTATCTTTTGATATATATATATTTGCCACAGATTATTTTATTTTTTATTCCAAATATTAACCTGTTCTTGTTAGAGATTTGTTTCCATTTATCGTATATCATTTGTATTTCTGAAAATCGTTCATATGTAAAGAATGGATTTACCAAAATCATTCAAGGAAAAAATAATCAACTAAAAAACAGTACTGTCCTTCATCTTGGCATCATTAAATACATCCGATTGACTAAAATACTTTCACGAAACAATTCCCATATTAAAACTTATAACCTTTTCAACAACATTCTTATTTACATTCAAACTAAAGTCAGTATCATCATAATATTTCGTCCGTTTTACTTTCTTCATGGGTCTTTGAATCTGGGTAACATTAACGAAATTTCAACAGGAAGCTGAAGATGACGGAGATGAAGACATTAGTCTGAATGTAAATAATGATAAATCTTCATCACAGGAATTCAGATAGAAACAATCTTTCTTGCTTTAAATTA
>CAHIKZ030004318.1:0-35575 GCA_903632075.3 Acanthosepion pharaonis | reverse complement strand
AAAAGCAAAGTGTTTTATGCATTACGAGAATTTCCACGGATATTTTATTTCTAACACGATGCTTATTCAGTCATTAAATAAATAATTTTGATTCATCAGAATATTCGTCAGAAAACATTTTCAAGCGTACATTGAAGGGTAAAGACAGAAAGAAAGGAAGATATAAAAAGAAACAATAAAGAAATCAGAAAAAAGAAAGAGAGTAAAAAGGAAACAAAGAAATCAGATAAAGAAAGAAAAAAGAAAGAAAGGAAGATAGAAAAAAGAAACAAAGAAACAAGAAAGAGAGATTGAAAACAAAAAAAAACAAAGAAATAATGTAAGATACAAAAACAAAAACAAGAACGCTAAAATAAAAACATAAACAAATATAGAAAACAAGAAAGAAGGAAAGAATCAAATAAAGAAACAACAAAAATGATAGAAAAAAGAAACAACTAAATATAGAAAAAAAGAAACAATGAAACAAAAAGGAAGGAAAGAAAGACAGAAAACAAGAAACAAACCCAGAAACATAGAAAAAGAAAACAAAAACAAAAAAAGAAACAAGAAAGAAAGAAAAAGCAAACAAATATAAGAAAGAAACAAACAAAGAGAGAAAGCAAAGAAACAAGAAAAAAAGGAAAAGGAAACAAAAAGAGAAGCAAGAAAGAGATCCCGATAAAAAAAAAATAACAAAAATAAAAGTAGAAAAAAGAAAGAAGGAAACAAGACGGAAAGAGGAAAAACAAGAAATAAAGAAAGGAAATAAGATAGAAAAATAAGAAAGAAACAAGAAAGACAGAAATAAAAAATAAAGGAAAGAAAGATACTAAAAACAAAGAAGGAAAGAAAAAAGAAAGAAAGATAGAAAACAAGAAACAAAGAATGACAGAAAAAATAAACAAAAAAAGAAAGAAAAAAGAAAACAAACAAAGAAAAAAGAAGAAACATGAAAGAAAGAAACAAAAAAAAACAAAAAAGAAATAAAAGAAAGAAAAAAGAAAGAAGAAAGAAACAGAAAAAACGAAAGAAAGAAAGAAACAGACAGAAAAGAAAAAAAGAAACAGAAAAAACGAAAGAAAGAAAGAAACAGACAGAAAAGAAAAAAAGAAACAGAAAAAACGAAAGAAAGAAAGAAACAGACAGAAAAGAAAGAAAGAAACAGAAAAAAAACTAAAAAAGAAAGAAACAAAGAAAAGAAAAAAAAAAAAAAGACAGAAAAAGAAAGAAAGAAAGAAAAAAACAAAAAAAAAAAAGAAAGAAAGAAAGAAAGAAAGAAAGAAAAAGAAAAAAAAAAAAAAAAAAAAAAAAAAAAAAAAGAAAAAAACAAAGAAAAGAAAAAAAGAAAACAAAAAATAAAGAAAAAAACAAAAAAATAAAAGAAAGAAAGAAAGAAAGAAAAAGAAAAGAAAAAAAAACAAAACGAAAAAGAAAGAAAAAAACAAAAGAAAAGAAAAAAAAACAAAAAAAAAAAAAGAAAAAAAGAAACAAAAAAGAAAAAAAAAAAAGAAAGAAAAAAGAAAAAAGAAAAAGAAAAAAAGAAAAAAAAAAAGAAAGAAAAAAGAAAGAAAAAAAAAAAAGAAAGAAAAAAAAAGAAAAAAAAAAAAAAGAAAAAAAAGAAGAAAAAAAGAAACAGAAAAAAAGAAAAAAAAAAAAAAAAAAGAAAGAAACAGAAAAAAAGAAAAAAAAAAATAAAAAAACAAAAAAAAAAAAAAAAAAACAAAAGAAAAAAGAAAAAAAGAAAAAGAAAAAAAAACAGAAAACACGAAAAAAAAAAAAAGAAAAAGAAAAAAAAAAAAAAAAACAAGAAAAAGAAAGAAAAAAAAAAACAAAAATGAAAAAAAAGAAAGAAAAACAAAAAAAAAACAGAAAAAAAAAAACAAACAGAAAAAAAAAAAAAAAAAAAAAAAACATTAAAAGAAAAAAAAAAAAAAAAAAAAAGAAAGAAAAACAAAAAAAAAAAAAAGAAAAGAAAAAAAAAAAAAAAAAAAAAAAAGAAAAAAAAGAAAAAAAAGAAAGAAAAGAAAACGAAAGAAAGAAAAAAAAAATGAAAAATTGGATCTTGAAAGAAAAAAATTTTAAGAAAAAAAGAAAGAAAAGAAAAAAAAAAAAAAAAAAACACAAAAAAAAAAAAAAAAGAAAAAAACGAAAGAAAGAAAAGAAACATACAAAAAGAAAGAAAAAACAAAACAAAAGAAAGAAAAACATACAAAAAAAAAAAAACAAAGAAAGAAAAATTTAAAAAAAAAAAAAAAAGAAATAAAATAAAAGACGAAAAATAAACAAAAAAAAAAGAAAAGAAAGAAACAGAAAAAACAGAAAAAAAGAAACAAACAGAAAAAAAAAAAAAAAACAAGGAAAAAAAAAAAAAAAATATCAAGAAAAAAAAAAGAAAATTAAAAGAAAGAAAGATTTCAAACAAAAAACAAGGAAAGAATACAACGAAAAAAAAACAAACATATTTATTTAACAAAATCAAAAAAAAAATGGTGAGGAAAAAAGAAAAAATATTCTTTAGAATCCTGTGCATTTGAGGCGAATATAAAACGTCACCATAACAAAACTTAGAAGAGTTTCGCTCAGGGAAAGATGTTCTGAGAACTAGTCATCATTGGACTTGAAAAGAGAGAACGAAAATAAAATAAAACGAGAATTCACAGAAGGAAATGACAAAAAAAAAAAAGCGATTAGCTTGTCAGAACGATGGAGAGGATCGTAAAAAAAAACTATTTAATCCTAAGCCTACTTGACATGAGATATAACAACTGATTTGTCTTAGCCTTTGACATAATTACCCCATAGATCACCAACTCATCTCTTAATCAAAACAGACAATCAAAAAACGCAACAGGAAAACGGTAATAAAAGGCGGTTATTTTAGGATAAGCAACCATGTTTTGTATTCTGGTTATCGTATCCACAAAATAAGCGTAAGGTTTAGCAGGAAAAAAAAATTTATTGTTTTACTGACTGAAGAAATTTCAGTTCACTTCATTCTATGTAGATAAGGAAAAATCCCTTTTTTTTTAGTTCTGTCCTTATATATGAATTCTCGTCTCGTCACTGATATGCCTCGACAGATAAAAGAAAAAAGCGAACACGGATACATGTTTCCGTTATATTTCATGTAAATTCGTACAACCCATTTCATATTAATTGGAGTTGAAATGCGTGAAAACGAATAATGTGCCTCTACAGTTCGTGAATTCCTTAAAGTAGACAATATGGCAGCTTGAATAGATCGCAGTACCATATCTGTCACCGAATCGGGAATCTTGCATGGCGGGAATAAAACTGATTTCTCCACGAAGTAATTATTCATCAGAGCGTGAGTTGCTGGAAGTCTGTGGAAGGAGGAATAAATGCAGATTAAATTACATTTGGTAACCTGTACTAATCAGTTCAATGCGTTGGACATCACCGCATGGTATTCTTTTTATTAAGATTTAAAAAAAAAAGAAGAAAAAAAAAGAAAAGAAACTGTCAATTTTTAAAAGAAATAAAAATCTTCTTCTATACCATCCCTTCAGAATGTGAGGTTGTTATGTACAATGATATTGGCGTTTTAATCGCTTTTAAATATATATATATATATATATATATATATATATATATATATATATATATATATATATAATTATAAAATTAATATTTCATAAAATATACACATACATATAATAAAATATATAAATATATATACATAAATGCATATACATACATATATATATTTTGAATTTAAAAATTGTCATAGAATCATTCCGTAGAACTCAATGTCCAGGACACGTAAGGATATAATAAAAAAAAATATCATCCATTGAAAATATTCCATGGTTATAAAATATTCCATTGGAATCAAATCCGTGTATTTGTTTCCTATATATATATATATATATATATATAATATATATATATATATATATATATATATTGATATATATATATATATATATATATTATATATATATAAATTATTGAAAAATATATATATTTTTGTGTGTGTTTGCGTGTATATATATATATATTCATGTGGATGTGGATGGTATAATAGATATCGATTAAGAAATCAGAGAGCAGAATAGGAATTCCAATCGAGTTCGTTACAATTTGGGAAAGATATAAATTCACCTTTTGGGTCCCACCTACACATTGGTCAAATAGTAGAATATACTGTGATCTTTAAATTTGGTATTAACCAGTCTAGGCAACTCGGGGTTATAAAAATGATAAGGGTCGTTTGGATACCTTGCGGCACAGTCTGCATTAGTGTTCTGTTTTGGATGGTTTTGCACAAGATTTCGCCATTACAATCAAATCATATGAGCGAGTCGTCTGATTCTTTGATTCTAAGAGTTGACCTGCCTCACTCTCATAAACCGAAGACGATGAGAGCGTACATTATATTGTCCAACATAATGTATACATCGTCTGCAAGATTCAAATACGGAGTCAAATCTCACCATTTTTGTTTGATCAAGGATGGGGCTACTTGTTAATATGAGGCGGGAGAGATTATCCCAGTTTGCGTCATCACCGTGAAATGCTTGAAAAGTCATACCACAAACATTATGGGGGACATTTGGCAGACGAAAGTATTCGAACGCTCGTGACGTTTGTTCCAGCATAAAGTTACAAGTCATTTTGGTCGAATGTTTGGGCGTACTAGCCTTGTTCAACTTCTGATCACCCGACATAATGATACGCTCTCTCAAGGAAACTGTAATCAAGCATAAACCATATGCTGTTTTTTCAAAAATTGAACAAACAGCAAGAAGGAATTGAATTCATATATATATATATATATCGTTGATTTATATATATATATATATATATATATATATATATATATATATATATATATATATATATAATTAATTGATTTAAAATATGTTTTTTTTCTACACAATTTAAAAAGCCAACTATTTAAATCAATTAATTTATTATGTTAATGAAAATTGTGCATTTACATTGAGCACTATTTTGTAAAAATAAAAAAAAAATTTAATATACTGGATTATATATCTTAAAATCTTTTTTATTCATTTGAAATTTTTGTTTCAAAGATTTTTTTTAGTAATGAATATATCTTATATTTGAAAATATTTGTAGTATATATATATATATATATATATATATATATATATATATATATATATATATATATATATATATTTTTAAAATAAATTTTTTTTTCATTCATACATGTTTCATCAAATAATATAGACAAGTGTTGTCTATTTTATGTAAATTCTTTTCATAACGTCAATAAAAAAAATAACATTATCATTGAACGAAGAAAAAAAATTAATATTGATCCATATTTTTTTCATCAATCTAAACTTTCGGCTTACATAAGCCATCATCAAAGATGACAATTACTGTACAATATACTAAAAAATATACGGACAAAACAGTGATGATATTCTGTTACTGTTTACATGGATGATTTCCAAGCAACGATAAAAACGTGCATATAAATCCGCTGGAATAAATAGACAACACTTGTCTATATTATTTAATGAAACATGCATGAAATATATATATATATATATATATATATATATATATATAGTGTGTGTGTGTGTATATGTGTGTGTAGTTGCATGGAGAGTTGATTGTGACCTTTGGTTTTCATGCATTAATGATATTCAGACAACTGAAGCATGAAACCTAATTTCAGAAACAGCTCGCCATGGAGCCTATATTATATATATTGAACACAAAAATTTCAACCTCATATAAATATATATGTATATATGTATATATATATATATATGAAGAAAAATATATACGGAAAAAACAAACAAAAATCCTTATATACAATTTATACTGTTTTAATGTTAATATGTCAACGTCGGACGTTTCGGTCTAATAAACCATCTTCAGGACATATTCATAAATTATAACATTATCAATACAACATTACAAAGACGATGTACGTATATATATATATATATATATATATATATATATATATATATATATATAAGACGTCACATTTTATGAAATGGACAAAGTCCGACAATTATTTTAAGACATTTTTTTTGTTTATACATTCTTTTATAGATACAAATATTTCAGTAATTTCTCGGACATTTTAGGACGATAAATGATGTTTAATACTGTTTATTATAAAACAGAGCATTTACTTAAATATTTGTATCTATAAAAAAAATGTATAGACATAAAAATATCTTAATATATATATATATATGTAAAGTACAGTGTATGTGTGTTTGTTTATGCGTGCATGTGTACAAGCAACTCTTTCGCTTCCGCAACCGATTTCAATGATTCATAGCTCATTCAAAAGCCCTAGAAAAGTTAGGCGCAGGGAACGATTGCGACTCTGTTTTTCGAGAGAGTCGCCCCAAGAGAGAAATGCAACTGAGAAATGGTGAAAAGGGTGTTACAAACTACTTTAGAGTAATTAGTATTTAACCCCCCACCCCCACGAGGTCAGGATTTGACACAAGGTCGGTTTAATGTGGTGAGCCCGAGCGCGTGCACCCGTGTAGGTACAAAAATTGCCCTCAGCCCCTGCAACCGTCGGTTGCGCTGGACTCGGTGCGAGCACCGATCCCTCCCTTTTGTGCAGTGGGAGGGCGCGGCCTCGGGCAGCTGTTCCCCAGGGCTGGGAACCTCTTCAGTATAATTTTCCTCAGTTGCCCCTCTGTCCTTTGACAGAGAAGCCCCTGAGCGCACTCTGTCCAAGGCAAGAGACGCAACTGAGAGATGATAAAGAAAGGCTAATTATCTGTATTATATATTATATACTCTCTAAACAATATCACTCTTCAGGTTTAACTAATTTTCATATTGATTTTAATAAGTTTATTTCGAAAATTAACTGTCCATCGTTACTTTTCTTTTATTCGAGAATTGTTTTGATTTTCATATAAAAAATAGTTCTATTTAGGAATAACGTCTTATATAGTGTAGAAAAGTATTTGAAATTTGCATTTTACTTGACCTTTAAAAAGTTGGCATCTATATGTATAACTTTCCTTTGCTATAAGAAGCCAATTTATGAATGAAATATTCATTTGAAATTTTTTTGTTTTCAAAGATTTTTAGTAGTGAATATATCTTACTTTTATTTTATTGCTAGTATATATATATATATATATATATATATATATATATATATATATATATGTGTGTGTGTGTGTAATGAAAATCATCGTAATCCGAATGGGTAATTCTGAGAATATGAAATCCGGACAGCTCAATATTAAATCAAAGCGATTAATTTAAAGAAAACAGACTACTTTAAGGGTTCATTGGTTATAATTTATTTCCCCAGGGAATTTCTTTTTCCCTGGCTCATCAGACCAAACTTCCAAGGGTTAATTAATGTAAATCTACGTATATTTTTGATACACTTTTGATGGGTAGTATTAAGTTGATGTAAGGTGATATAGAGAGTTATGAGAGGGAGTGGGACTCTTTATATATATATATATATATATATATATATATATATATATATATATATATAGAATATGGAAGCGTTTTATGAAAATAGATTTCATTGAAAATAGATTTGATTATGCATTTCGCCATTCATGTCTTCATCAGATCGTAAAAAGAAAGAATGATATGTGTGTATGTTCATGTATGCCACAATACACATGACATTTCATTCTTTCGTTTTGGGATCTGATGAAGGCTTGAATGGGGGATTTGCATAATGAAATCTGTTTTCAATCAAATCTATTTTAATAAAACGCTTCCATTTGTCAAATTTAAAAGGTTTGTAGGCATTTCAATATCCTAATTTAAAATCACACACAAACACACACACACACACACACACACACACATATATATATATATATATATATGAGTTAAAAGTCAAAATCTAATCTAATGTGGATCGGAATCTGACAGAATAATAATCTAAAGAACAAATAGGAAATGTATATCAATCTAAAATGTTTCAATTTTATTAAAGCTTCTCAATACTATTTGTTCATTTATTTTAGCATTCTGTCGGATATCGATCAATATTTTATCTGCATTTCATTTTTTAATTTATACACACACACTCATATATATATATATATATATATATATATATATATATATATATATATAATCGGCCTGACGATTGCGTCCAGCATGAAACACCCTGTCGCTTCTGGCCTTTGAGTGATCACTTCAATATTCACTTTTATATTTATATTTACATACGCTCTATTTCTGATACTGGGCACTTTATACACTTTATATATATATATATATATATATATATATATATATATATATATATATATATATATATACAGGTGTCTTTAAAAACGGATGACAAGGTGATTTGAACAAATACAAAACGTATATCAATCTAAAATGTTTCGCTTTTATTAAAGCTTCGTCATAGGATTGAGAGAAAACAGACGAGAAGACAAAACTTTGTTATTTTCAATTTTGTTTGGGTTGATTAAAGCGTAATAATAACACTATTACTAACGACAAAGAAACATCCAAAACACTAAATTCAAGGAAGAATAATCCATGCAATGTTGTGTTTTATATATATATATATATATATATATATATATATATATATACCTAGTGAGCCAGACAACCTAGGTTTTACCTAAACAGATTGTCAAGGAAAGTTTCCCTAGTTTCACTAGGTTATATATATATATATATATATATATATATATATATATATATATATATATATATAGTGTGTATTTAGGCAGTATTTATTCATTGATTATATTTCATTAGATATTATAGGCAAAATTTGTCTATTTATTTTAAAAATTTGTCTATATATTTAATGAAACATGCATCAATATATATATATATATATATATATATATATATATATATATATATGAATATTTCTATTTAAAAAAAACAAACCTAGGTAGGTTTGTCTGGCTCACTAGGTGTATCTAGGTCTGCTCTACGGTTGTATTGAGCTCTTTTTGTTAGTTAGTTGTTTACTCGTGTCGGGGTTTTTTCTTTGGGCTTCAGACCTGCATCTGTGCGATTTTTTGTCGGCAGAAGTCCATGTTTGTAGCTCTTTCTTTTTTAAAACCTTTTTTTCCCTCGAGATTGATTTGATTAGCAAATCAAAAATTCGAGGGTTTTTCGAAACGAGTCTAGTTTTTTTATATATATATATATATATATATATATATATATATATATATATATATATATATATATATGTATCAAATAATATGTTACTGAGTTTAATGAATACGAAAAAGTCTTTGTGGCTCTCGTTGTTTGCAATGAATCAAGTCGTTTTTGCAATAAATCAATGAATCATATTACCGCATTCTTAAGAAATATACACCAGAAGAAGTCAGTAGATTAGATAGGAGAATTGTTATAGTAGTACTAGCAACAAACAAAGAAATGAGTTCAGTAGTCCGATGAGCACTCGGAATTATTTTCTTAAAATTTTACATTGGTTTTCTTAAAAGCAGGGCTTAATGTTTATAAGCGTCACTAAATAGTAACCTATTTCGCATCAGAATTATGAACAAAACATATTTTTGATTAACTCAAACGAAGAAAAAACATCAGTATCGTCTACCATAACTACGTAATAGATTACTTGAACCACGAGTTAATCCCCTAAAACTAAAGTTTCATGCCTTTGCAATCAGTAACAAATCTATGCATATAATATTGAGAAAGGTGAATCTTACACTTGGAATAATGCGTTAAATAAGAACAAACTTTTGTCTCACGGCTATAGACACAACCTATATTTTCTGATTACATCCAGTAAAAGGAAAAAATGAAAAAAAAACATACTTTAAAATAGTATTTACGGTAACATATATACGAAAAGACCAATTGAATATGGCCGGACCTCTTAAAGATGTATCAGTTTCACGTCAATTATTAAAAATTATTCCGGCTATACTTTGGGGGAAAGGATGAAGGTAATAAAATAATTACTGGAACCTGAACCTTGCCACCCTGCATGCAAAGCTGCGTGATTTTGTAACCAATGGCTACTGGAGCCGGTTGAAATCTGAAATGCTTGCGTTGGCCGCCAACATTTTTCGAGTATATCGGAGCCTACATTTGGCTATAAAAATCTCTGCAATACTCACATCAACACGAGTAGGAGACCCTCTTGATGAGGAGTGGGAGACGCTACCCAAAGAAGTGAGAGACGCGAAGCCTTCTAAAATCATCTGAAAACCTGACTGAGCGTGAACTAAAAAATGATTCCGCGAAACATCTCCTCAGCGTAGTCTTGACAACCAAATTGTCGTTCTAAAGAAAGAATTAAGTTTTATTTTGACCCCGACTATTATAACAGATTCGTTATTTCCACTTCTATGCTGAAGAATCTGAAGTCTGAAGATACAAATGGAATCTGTCTAGAATTCTTCACTACATCAAATCAGAAGAATTAATTTACTTGGAAGGTATCAAATTTGAATCTTCTTAATGGAACATTCGCATTAAAATACCATCAAAGTAAATATTCCCTTTTAACTGAGTTCGGCTTCACCGAAACCTTTTTATTGAACCTTCTATGCTGGCTTTTTTTCTTGTGATATTTCATGTTCTTTCATTGATTTTGATTGAAAGCTTGATTTTTTTTCACACATCTAAGATTAAGCCTTATTTTAGAAAAAAAAAAGTTATTTCGCCAGAAATTTATTATCCCGTTTTCTCAGCGAAGAACCCACCAAATTTGTGCGTCCCTAATATTCAGTAAAATTTTATTTTATTTTAATAAAATTGCTCTGCTTTTATATCTCACTATTTCTCGTCATTTTTATGGTGCTTCCTTGTTGTCGCTTGATATTCATTCTCGCCAACACCTTTTAACCGGACCCCCAAAACATACCTTAGTTTGTTTTTCATATTTGTATCATAAAATCAGCAATGAGTCTTCTAAAATTTACGCACGTTATTTCGAACAGTGAATTAATACTTAGAATAATTTAATAAATAATAAAATTTCGTCTCAGAGGTTTAGACAAAACTTATATATTTTCCGATTAAATCCAACAAAGGAGGAAAAAAAAAGAACAATACTACAGTTTTTATTATTGTTTAGAATATCTACGAGAAATTCTGTCCATTAAATAAACAACTGGTTATGGAAATTATTGTTAGAATGATCAATAATCAATGGGCGTCCCGAAAATGGTATTTTGTGATAATTGCGCGTGCTTATCTGCTGCAAGAGAGTTCCAGAAATAGACACTCAGATAAAGAGAACAGAAATCGAAAGCATAAAAAAAAACACTTTATATATGAATTGATCGTCAAAGTCTCATTCTTCTTATGAAAACAGTGTGGTCTTAGCTTCGGGAAAACAAATATTTTGACAGAGAAACGGACTTTCCATAAAAATCAAAATCCCATTGGCGAAATTTTGCTTGTATAAAAAAAAAGTAATATTCATTTACTTGACGATCTGAATAATAATATGATTTTACAAGTTCGGTTCTTTCTTTCTTTCTTTCTGTCTGTCTGTCTGTCTGTCTCTCTCTCTCTCTCTCTATATATATATATATATATATATATATATATATATATATATATATATATATATATATATATATATATATATATAATGTGATGGTTAAATTGTCACAATTTTATATTTTGAATTTCGCACATTGTTTTTATTTGTTTTTCTTTTTTACTTTGTCGACTGCAGAGTATAGTAGGGTCAGTTGGGCTCCGTCAATGAGAAAAAGAGCACCATGACTAAATTCACTCCGCCAGAAATTTAGAAACGGCAGGGGACACCGCTTGGCATTTCCGCAGGAAGCAACGATACGAATATATCAGAGTGTTTGGGTGTCAATCTGAGCACAGTGTAGAGGATTCCTAAAGAGTTTGACGATTCTAATGGTGATTACGAAGGTGATGTGGCCTTATGCCTCCATTCATCGTTCCAAAGGGCCTCAAGATCAACATGATGGATCTAGTGCTGCCATGGGTCAAGACGGTGGCTGCTGGAAAGCCCTATGTCTGGCAACAGGACTCTGCTCCATACCACGCAAGCAGGACAATTCACTTATGGCTGCCAGGCAATTTCTACGACCACATCGCCCCTTATATCTGGCCACATAACTCACCAGACTGCAACCCCCTTGATTATTATGTGTGGGGCGCAGTTGAGCAAGAAACAAACAAAACTCTTGTAACACGAAAGATGAACTGAAGGCAAGGATTATGACAGCATTCATCAACTAAAACAGCAGACCGTCAATAAGAGGTGCAGGTGATTCCGAAGTCGTCTTGAAGCCGTGGTGGATATATTTGAAGATGTTTTTGAGTCATTTTGGTAAATATATCTGTTAAAATAAGATGTCAGTGTTATTTCCATTTTTGAATAATTTAGAGGAAAATTTATCAATCGAAACGTCAACACTCAAAGGTGACAGTCTGTTTCATGCTAAATGTTAATCATCAGGCCATTGCGTTTATCATGAAATAAACTGTCGCCTTTGGGTTTTGAATTTTATTGTCTACTTTTATATTTATATACGCTCTATCCCTGATACTTAACCTATAAATATACCATACCTAAATCTTTATTTTATGATTTCTATTTCATCATATATACAGAGTAATCAAAAAAGCATTTATAAAATTTCGGGGCAGGTTCCTCACGCCAAAACAGGTGCAAAACTTTATATAAATATATGCCCGCAAATCGTTCGTTTTAGAGTTATTAAGTTTAATTAGTAGACGCTGTTAAATGTACAATCCATGATACAATCTCAAAATACGTTTAAATTTTGGGTCGGTTTGATGACACCAAAGTAGGAGGCCCGTTGGAGTAATGGATAACGGCTTGGACTGAGGAATCGGAGAGCCGAGTTCGAATTCCAGTCGAATCCATTACATTTACTTACGTGCTAATACCCTTGGGAAAGGTGTGAATCCTCTTCTTCACCCTCCAGCTATGGATGGCAAGTGGTCTAAGAGAAGGAAAACTCTGAATTCAAAACCTGCGGAGGGTCGTTTGGGGACTTTGTGGCACGTAATGCACTATGTCTCTGTATTCGGCCCTTCAAAAAGTTTGGATGGTCCTGCATGAAACCTTCACCACTATAATCAAATCGCATGTGCTATACATTCGGGTTGGGGACCCATGAAACTCCAATATTGGAGCCAGCTCAACCCACCTCGGGTGAATGCCGTTACAGGTACAGGTATGACACCAAAGCAAGGTAAAATGCCCATATAAACATATGTCCAAAAGGCCATGTTCAAGGCCGGTTGCACTATACACGCATTCATCCGTCAGGTCATTAAATGCCGGATATTTTCAAGTACTCCCACACGGTGTCAAATGGTTTCGAGCCCCCATGGCACATTGACGAAGCATCTCTGCATTATTAATGTCCGCTGCATAAACCAATTTTTTAGGTGACCTCACAGATAAAAATCTAAAGGATTGCGGTCGGGGAAACGTGTAGGCAGTTGAATAGATCATCTTCTACCTATCCTTCTTTCATGGCAGATGTCAGCCAATGCATCACAAACAACGTGAGTAAAATCTGCTCAAGCCCAATCTTCGTATTAGCAAGGTTACATCCTCTAGCAGTTCTGGAAGTGTGTTCGAAATAAAGTCCCTGTAGTCGTGCTGGGAGAACATACGTGCCACTTACAATTCTAGACCACATATTAATCGTAAACTGATACTGGTGTCTGACCTGAATTTTACCATGGTGGTTCCAATCCGCCTATTAATGTTGGTTTCGCAATTTTTTTATTCCATCTCTTCCAAATGTTGCGTCGTCCGTAAACAATGGATCGGCAGCTTGTGGAATAAACCATTGGCAAAAGATTTCCCGTGGTGAGGGATCAGTAGGCGAAAGACCCTGCACATTTTGAAAATGATACAGATACTGGAGCTGCTCTTCAACTACCCTCCATGCGGTACTATAAGGTGTACGGCATGCTAGGTCCACTTGCCGTGTGCTGATACTTGAATCATCCCCGACAGCCCGTAGAATGTGTTTTTCGTGGTCAGGCGTACATGAGGATCTCTATCTTCCTCGCTCCATGGTTTGTGGCGCCACGGATCGTGTTTCAGCAACGCGACGATAAACAGTATGAAAGGTGGGATGACTCAGCTGCCTTCGATTCAGAAACGCAGCGGTGCAGCCTCGCGTCCATTACCATTCGAGGGGCCGTATATAAAAATCACATCTGCCTGCTCATGATATGAATATCCTGCCACCGTTAAGCGGAACACTACGACACACGTTAAACGTTGAAGATAGACTATCTATAATTGTACATGAATAACTAATGTAACCTAGCCTACATGACAACTCTGCACCATCTACCGTAAAATTACTTTAAACTTAATAACTCCAAAACGAGGGAATGGTGGATTTACGACTTTTGTTCTTTTGATGTGTGGAACTCATCAGCAAATTTTGTAAAAGTTTTTTGATACACACTCTCTCTCTCTCTCTCTCCATATATATATATATATATATATATATATATATATATATATATATATATATATATATAAATAATACGTCAAACACTACCTTTTGGATGCCCATGTTTGAGTGAACGCTCTATTTTTTTTTTAACAATATGGATTACTCTTTAGCCTTGTGTGGTGAGAAGTTTCTAGAAGGGAAACCCTGAATACCAGTCCGGATATCCGGCAGGCGTATCCACCAAATAGGCATGACAATTTACAGATAATAAAAAGGGAATCTTTGAAACACCATGATAGGAAATGTCATTTAAGAAAATAACAAGATTTTAATCCCAACAATAACTTGATTTTCTCATGGAAAATAGAATTCTGATTTTTAAATCATTAGCATTAAAAAAAAGTTAACACGGAACAAAAGAAATACAAATAAATTATATTACTAACCTGATTTCTGGGAACTGTTAATGAGATATTCCGTTGTTACGGTAACATAAAACATATTTAGCTATTGGTACCCATGCAATGTCTCCCCTTAACGATTTAATGAAATCTCTCATTACAAAATCGTGGGAGATCAGGTTTCGTGATCGATAAATATATAGATTTACTTTATGTACAATAAACGAGGATCGATCCTAACGTAGTCCATTTTATTTTGTTACGTTGGCTCACTCGGTGTGAGTTGAATGTTGGTAGCATGTCAGTAGAAGGCGAAACAATCCCGTTAATAGACAATAATAATTTTCTTCTTTCTTTTATGTACCGTGTCCCTTCGGGGCTTGGGCGATCATGGCTCTGCTAGCCTTCTGGCAGTAAGCAATGTCTGTTCTCTTATTATCCTTGCTGTGCCATCCATTTATAAAATCCAAACCCGATTTCCTCATGATATGTCCGATGAAACTTCCACTGTCTCCTACTCATTCCAATCGAATGTCTCAATAAAACTTCCTCATTGGTAGTATGTTCCTTCCATGTCATTCTCAATATTCTTTATAATATCATCGAAATGTAAGTATATCCTTAAAATAGGGTATATTTTAGAAAAAACTTAAAAGAATACTGATCTGATATTCCTTATCTCGTCCTCTGTACGGCAGTGGATGTTGGACAATTATTGATGAAGAGACTCGAAGCCACAAGCCGGAAGGATGCTGAGATTACAATGGACTGAACCCGTGGGCAATGTGGAAGCTTTCACTAAAGTAAGAACGAGACAAACATCTTTAAAATAAGAAAGAAAAATAAATTTCATGGACAAATGATAAGGAAAGAATGCCTGGAAAAATTTAAGACTCACAGTACTTATTGAAGGGAGGTGTTTGCAGAAAGAAACAGAATAACTAGCGTAATGAATTTTTTTCAGGGCAGGGTCAAAGAGGAATGGTAAAGAGTCAAAGGTTGCTTCGAGCTAATAAAGAGAGGAAGTTAGGGAGAGCCATGATTGCCTAAGTCTTGAATAGATACGACACACAAAATGAGATTACTGAAAAAATTCCCAGCTTCTGTAGGTTAATGTCATTTTTTAATTTTCAAAACATTGATTTGTGTCATAAAACATTATATGCTGTGCAAATATGTATATAAGTATACCTATAAGTATATGTTTCCCAACAATTGATCTATCTCATTATATATATATATACATATACATATATAAGCAAATGTAAATGGATATAGATCCGACAGAATGAAGAAAAATTTGAAAAAAACAAACAAAAATCCTTAAATGCAACAACGTGACCATGCTAAACGGAAAGCTGATCATTTTAAAAATTTTCAGTTATCTGTTTTGGATAAGACTTGCTTTTTATGTCCATCGTCTTTGTCAAATTGAACTGAATTGTATTTTAATGAATATTGTCCTGAAGAAGGTTTATTAAACCGAAACGTCAGACGTCGACATTTCATCATTTTAAACAACATAATTGCATTTAAGGATTTTTGCTTGTTTTTTCCAAATTTTTCTACATATATATATATATATATATATATATATATATATATATATATATATATATATATATATATATATATATATATATATATATATATAGATAGAAAGAGAGAGAGATACAGCCTCATACACATATACATAACTCTAAAACTGTTGATGATCTGAGTTTTGCAGTTGACCTTTCATCAGATTTAACACTAGCTCGCCACTGGGTAATTTTTAAAGCCTCGAAAACCAAACTTCTTACATCCCGGAATCGCCGATCGGACGCCAAACTAATATGTTATGGTGTGGGTCCGTAGAAAGATAACATGGACTCGGATATAAGGTTAAATTGTATATTCTCGGAAATGTAGTACAAAGGTAAATGTGGACTGGAGAGTACTTTCTCTCACTGGTGTCCTGACTCACTCATTCACTCACTCTATGGCTACAACTTGGTGACCCTCACTTGGTGACTTCCTCTACTCAGAGTTTGTAGCCATATTATATAGGTGTGGAAGAGTCCATTTGTAGGTAAGTCCCCACAATATAATGCCATTTAAAATAAATGGTCGTCTCCTTGGGGAGGCTCCGTGATTTGAGGAACTATTGGACCTTAAAATCAACCCTGTCCTTAAATGAAACTCTTACATACGATCCATCACCAAAAACGCAAGTAAATTGTCAACTCTCTGTAACATTCCAGAAAGTACCTGAATCCTTATTCTATCCTCTACCTTTACAAGAGCTAGATCCAGCCGGAAATGGTGTACTGTTGTCAAATTTGGGAGGAAGTTGCCCAGTCTTCATTTTCTAGTTACGATAGAATTCAAAAACTTCGAGTGCTTTTGGATGAGGAATTATTTTTCGCCTTCCAACCTCTCTCTCACAGGCGAGGTGTGGTAAGCCTCTTGCTGCTACCATGGGAAGTGCCAGGGCGTACTACATTCCTTGGCTCCGTCAGACATTACCTCCACGACTAGGATCCGCCACTCCATTTATATTGTAGCAAACAACACATATTCCCTCTGTATTCCATCGTTTAAAAGTAAATTCCCCGCTAACAGGTTCTTCCTGCGAATAGCTGCTCTATGGAACCGACTCCCAAGAGGATATTTCCCTGATCTTTACAATCTCAACCTGTTCAAGTCTAGGTTTCACGATTATCGCCCACTCTTATCCGTATAAAATGCCTGTTAACGTAACCCTCTATGCCGAGTGGCCGCCGGAGCTTTTACTGGGTGGTCTGAAAATCCTGCCACACTGTACCAAAAAGTGATGAGAAAAATATAAAAAAACAACTAATACAGTAATACAAAGCGCATGTAGTGGATTCAGTTTATTCACATTCACTGACACGAGAAGGTCTGTATGAACACCATCATTTTCGTGTAGAAATCGTATTATGTACAATATATGACAAATCTTTCGGATATATATATATATATATATGTATATATATGTAAGCAAATATATGGATATAGATCCGACAGTGTGAAGAAAATATACTGAAAAAACAAACAAAAATCCTAATATGCGATTATGCTGTTTTAATGTTTAATGTCAACGTCGGACGTTTCGGTCTAACAGACCTTCTTCAGGACATATTCATAAAACATAACTTAACATAGACCATATACAATTCAACATGAAAAAGACGATGGACATAAAAGCAATACCAATCCAAACAGATAACTGAATGATCACGTCGTCGTCTTTGCCCCATGTAGCTTTTATCTCATTAAAGTTAATTTTCTATGTTTTTTCTGTATATTTTACTCTCAAATACTTTAAATGCGTATTCTTTCTCTTATATTAATCTTATTTACAAGTCAAAATACATAAATTGAATAATTTATTACGATTCAAAGAGTGTATACATGATCTTGGGACACCCTGTATATATATATATATATATATATATATATATATAAAAGCCTTCCCTGGCGATCCGGTTAGGTGATACTCGCATCGGGTTTTTTTTTTCTTTGGGCCTTGAACTCGTATGCTGGACGATTATTTTCGGCTAACGTACATGTTCTTGGTTCTTTCTTTTTTTTATATCTTTTTCTCCCCTTTGGTGTTGGCTTATTTGTTTGAAAATCAATATACCGAAGGTTTTTCGAGCGAGTATAGTTTCTTTTACTTATAAGATTTCTATTAAGAATAAGTATATATATATATATATATATATATATACATATATATATATACATTTCCTTTCCTTGGTTACATTTTAATATACTGATGGGGCAAATAATGTTAAAACTGAATTTTTGTGATACGCATGAAACATAAGACCAGACACTGGATTAAGAAAAAGATGCATTCCAAATGCTAAACAATGTACTAAGAAACGAAGAATTCTCAGTAGAATAAAAGAAAATAGTGCTGGAAATTTTATGTACAATCATACAAACGCTGGTAAGAGCGACAAATGATAGGGTGTTGTGAAGAGATATAAACGTCCGCTTCCTGAAATTTCACGGCACTTAGAAGAGGTTGAAATCGCGAAGGAAAAGACATTTGCTACACTGGTGATTATGTTTTGATCTTCTGCACATCCTCTAGAAGCTTCATTTCGTGAAGGACGGCTAAAATATCATACACATCAAGCCTCGAATCTGACATTTCACTGCCTAGAGGCGAGCAGAGATCGGAGACGATTACTGTCTTTCCGTTCGTTTCGAAGGCCTTTCTCTTTGGAAAACCATTCTACGTTTCACATAAAAAAAAGTATCCAATACCCAGGACATCTCGGACCCGATTGTCGCATGAGTTAAGAGAGTATATACCCCACTAGCAGTTCTTTGATAGTTCCTTCTTCATGAATCCGCCTTAACCTTGCACCAGATATGGTTATGTCTAATTAAAGAATTTTACTATATATGGTGTTGGGCAAAGTTTAGCACATGTGCTCACAAAACAACGGTGTGTAAAAAGTACGGGGTTTTAAACACTATTGCCCTATACTTTCTGTTTAATTTTTATTGTTTTTTTTTAAACTTATTGCTATCACTTTTGTCGAGATTTACAAACTATAGGTTTCGTTTAATTTCGCAAAGAAATCGATGAAATTTGAGTGAGCAGATTTGTTTGGAAAAATACTTTCACAAAAATCCTATTTCGCGGTTTAATAATGTCTTTAATTTAATTTAATTTTATAGAACATCATGGCAAACAATATTTTTGAAGAATTGTTTTTCCTTTTTAACAGCGAAGAATACGTTCTTAGGATTTCTTACACTTGAGCATCCAGCATACAACTGGCCATGCGTCGGGCACCTCGAGGCGTTGTAATGATTAGAAAGCTTGTCTTGTTAGAACAATTACAACTGAGTAGTGAGTTAGATTCTCAACATTTTCGGCCTTGTGCCACATCTCAGCTACGCTTGGAAAATCTCTACAACTGGCCATGCGTAAATATTTCTTTTCGGAGCCAAATTCCAACTTTTTGAAACAACTTTTGTCCTTCTGATTTGTTTATAGTGGTGGCAAACACAGAGCAAACTAGAAACTGGATTCTTGTATACATAAAAAGTTAAAGAAAAAAACAATATTGCAATTTTATTAAATAAGTATTTGTTATTTTAATCATTAAATTGTTTTTAAAATTGTGGGAGTTTTTTTGTATGGCAAAAATAAAAATGTTAATTTTTCCAAAAAATGAATGAAAATTTTTTATACTAACCTACGTCCCATAGTAATACCAACTGTATTTTGTACCCATCTCCCTTATCTGTTTGCACTACTCCCCAAAGTTTCGAACAATCAATGTATGGCTATTTTAGAGTGTGTGACTGACGGATGGACGGAAGTCACAGAATTTTAGATACAGATGAAAATGAATTAAAACTTTTAATGAATACAATGTATATACGACAAGCTCTTTAAGGATGCCATCTAACCAACTAGTTGAGCCACTTTAGTTCAATATGAATACACTAAAAACAGCTACACTCAGCTTCCTTTATATATTTCTTTGCACGACTATAAAATAATGTTTATAGTAATAAAGAATTAATGTCGGATAAAAAAATCCATTCTAGATTTTTGACGATTCTATTGAGAATTGTTCCACTGAGGTTTCTTCTTGAGGTAAAGCCGGCATCAATGCTTTTGTGCGTTTTCTGAAATACCAGTGGAAATCAAGATTTTCCTCTTGTTTTCCCAACTACCTGTTCAGCCGCAATAGCCTACAGGTATAGCTTTCCAGAACGTGAAAATTTCCAATCACATCAGACACCATTTTGTGATCGCTTTTAGTATAATGGACTCTCCCGTCGGTTTCGACGTATGTGGATCTGACAATTTAACCAATTTATTCAGTTATGAAATTTTCTGCGAGGATGTTAAGTGGCAGGTGAATTTACAAAGGAGGCTGCAAATGAATCAAGAGTGAGGATTGTGGGATGAGATCACTGTTTGATTGGCTGACCGTTTAGATCTTGCTATCGCTTCTTGAAGACGATTCAGACTTGCAAATTGAAAACTGCTGAGTCCACTAAAACACGTTTATCTCATACCCGTTCCAGGTATATATATATATATATATATATATATATATATATATATATATATATATTTTGTGAGAGTGTGTATGAGGCAAAGTAAAAAGTTTTCCGCACTTTCGCCATAACATATCCTTAGATTTCACACAATGCCTTCTACTCATGTGTGCTTATAATCGTTACTATTGCAGAGCGTACCAAAGAGGAACAAACGACATTGGTTCGAATATGCATAGAGCATGCTACCTCATGGAGGAATACTCACAGGTTCGCCATTACCATCTCGCGAGTTGGTTGACTCTTCTTGTCAGTGGTTGCGCTTGATGGCCATTCTCCTTCTTTTACGTGAGTCACACTTGTGCGGCCACTTTTAAGCTTCTTTATCAGCTCATACACACTTCTTCACAGTAGTGCAGTATCGCTGTATTGTGTTAAAAGGCTCCAATGAATTTCAGCCCCTGACACACCTTCCGACTAGAGAAATCTGATCACTGCTAGAATGCGAGCCAAAATAATAGTTGCCATGGAGTGAAACTATCTTTTTATCAATGGAACGGATATGGTTTACCACCTTTAATAAAGTATGGCGTGTTCTAGCTGCGAAGGTCCGTGCTCACGGCACTAAAGAATAAAACTCGTCCGAACATCTGCAATAGTAATAGCGATGTAGTCATGAAAGTATGGCGGCGTTTCGTCTGTGGGATAAGGTTGCAGGGTGGATAATAATTCATCAACCACCTAAAGCACTTTTGGACTCTGTCGAAGTTGAAGAATGATGAGTGAGCAACACCAGCCTAGATATGGCAGAAACAGTCCATTTTAGTTTTGTTCTGATTCTTATAAGGATTGAAAATGGCAGCACGAAGTTGGGTATTACAGGAATTATATAATGGATCAACCATTCTTCCAGCATCTTTTGCGATGACACGAATACACGTGTTCCATTTGTTTTCAGGGGTGAGGTTTAGCCCCGGTAGTTTTCGCGGCAAGGACGCTTTTTGAGAGTATGAGCACTCATCAGAATTGGTAGAGAGTTAGGATCTTCTATGCGATTATGAAATATTATGAGTTTTGTTTTGTATGTCTTGAATGATATCAGCCAGTCTTTTACCATCGAGCAGCGACAGTTAGATCAAAGGACAGATCAGCTGCCAGGCATTAGCCACCCAGATATTTGGAGGTTCACCCATATACTGTGGTGCTATCTATATATACACACACACATATATATATATATATATATATATATATATATATATATATATATATATATATATATATAGACCGGTGTAACAACAAAAAATTGTCTAAATCGTATTACAGTAAAATGTTCCAATTGTTAGATTAAGATTTGAACGGTTTTATCATAGAAATGACTGAAGATATCTTACTGGAATTCTCCGAGGTTTTTATAACACTACTGGAACCTAATTTCAATCATAAGAATGTATTTAACTCTAAGTTGAAATGAAGATCCCTCTTGCTGCTGTGACCTCCTCATCTAGTTTTTCTCTCTACTGTTCCTTCCTTATAAAACGTATTCCCCGTTCTCTTGATATTTCTTAAATGGACTTTCAAGATGGAGGTCAGAGTATGAATGTTGGTACCATTATTGAAGGACCTTATGATCTTTTTCTTCTCACCATTGCTCAGTTGGAAAGACATTGTGGGGATGACAGAAAACGATTTAACCTGTTCTTTTACGAGCTGAATAATTCGAAAGGTTGTCCAGTGATTCTTACGACAGATGGTGTCAAGATGGCTAAACGTCTTATCTGAAAATATTTAAAAAAAAAAAAAACTCAATTAGTTTAGTGTTTTTTAGATATTAAAAATTTTGAGGATTGGCAATTATTCCATGCTGTTACACGATTTGGACAATTTTGCTGTTACAGTCGGTATACTAAGGATTTAACTGGGATTTAAAAAAGATTAAACTACTTATATTTTCTGATAATCGCATTATTTAAAATGGAGAAAAAAAATTATACTTACTCTTGCCGTTAGTGAAACGACAGCTATTAAAATAAAACTCATTCTCACCGTATTTCAAACCAATCCCAAGAGCAATCCTCAGATAAGGATTTTACTATTGATTAAATGATTTTTATTGCTTATCAACCATTTGTTGGTTATGTATAGCCTAAATATATTTCTGATATTAGGGGACTGCATACATTGGATCTGGTTTAATATATCAGGTAACGTTCAATAAGTTACTGGATCCTGGAACAAACAGCACTTCATATTCTTATTGTGCAACAGTCGAATGCACCCAATACATTGACGATGTGATAAAGTGGTTATGCACGTCGACCCATAGTATTAATAATTCTTTAAAATTGCCGTTCTCGGTTACAGATTGCCTACACAACGTTAATCTCGCCATTGTTGAACTGAATTATTTTCTGAATAAAGGATACACAGAACTAGATTAACTAATTAATTAATTTTGAAATTAAAGTTCTGAAAAACTAATGACAATTTTACTTATGTTCATAGATGCTTGTCGTAAAAGTCCATCAGAGGACAAAACGCGTCTGATAAGTTAAGTTTTCTTTTTGTCATTATTCATGTTGTCTTTTTACAGGTATATTTTTAATTACATGTGAATTTTTTCACACTATATTATTTTTTGTAACACGTTGACTCGTGTTAAAATCCACGCAATATTTAGTATTGCTGAAGTTATCACTGTCATTCTTAGTTGAAATTTACAAACTCTACCTTTCGTTCAATTTCGCAAACCGATCGATGAATTTTGAATAAGCTAATTTGTCTGGAAAAATGTTTTGACGAAAACCATACTTCACGGTTTAATAATTTAATTTTACAGGACTTCGTGGTAAACAATATCTCTTAAGAAAATTTCTCTTTTACCTTTATAAAAGCGAGAAATTAATTCTTAGGATTTCTTACTCTTGAGCATGCAACTGGCCATGCCTAAATATATCTTTCTGAAGACAAATTCCAACTTTTTGGCTTTGTGATTTGTCTATAGTTCTCGCAAATGCAATGTGAAATGGAAACTGGATTCTTTTATATAAAAACTTAAAGAAAACATGGAAAAAATAATATTGCATTTTTATTAAATAAGCATTTGTTATTGGAATTATTAAATTGTTTTAAACATAGTGGGAGTATTTTGTATGTTAAATAATAAAACATTAAAATTTTTCAAAAATGTTAATGAAATTTTCTTGCTCTAAGCTACGTACCCTAGTAAAACTAACTGTACTTTGTACCCCACCCCCGCTTATCTGTTAGCATTTCTCTGAAAACTCGGATGGACAGACTAACGAAAGTCACAGAATTTTATATATAGATTATAAACACATATACACACACATATGTACGTGTACGTGTTGCTAGAAGCAAATGGTTGAATAGAAAGTTATTTTTAAAGATATATGTATGCAATTTTTCCACATTTCGGACCTTTTTTCTGGTTTCCAGGTGGAATTTGAACATAACTAGTCCAATGACTACTAAATGTTCTTGTTTTTTTAGTATCAAATTTTCAAAGTGTTTAAGTCTTTATGATGATAAGTTTGTATCTTTATGTATGCGATGTTTTCTTTATTAATTATCAAGTATAGTCTCTCATGTGTAGGTGAACGTCATGCCACTTGTTTTTAGGCATCATATTTTCACGCCTCATTTTTTGCTGTCGTAGCATTTAATATTAGGTTGTCACACATGAAATAACACACTTGAAAGAAAATTAATAAAACGCTTCTGAAATGTTAAATAACTAATTTCTTTAGTTGAAATAGGCACCAACGTACCTCTAAATTCTTGATCCCATCTTAAAAATTTCTTATCCTTTTGATTTTGATATAATAAATGATTCAAATGTTTCGATTACATTTTCCATATTGGAGAATGCTTTATTGCATCTGAAATGTTCAAAGATCTTAAATCAGTTATAATTAGTAGGAGAGATATCAGGTGAATATGAAGGATGAGGCAAAATTTCCTAATTCAAGATATGCAGCTTTTAGACGGTTGATTGAGAAGCGTGCCGCCGTGCGGTGTCGTGCATCAAAATTGGGCCATCCTTATTTACAAGTCCAGAATGTTTCTCTTTCAATCTTTCATGCATATACTAAATTTTTCTACAATAAGAAGTTGCTGTTATTGTTTTCCCTTGAGACAAGAATGAATAATGAATCAGTCCTTTTGAAAGACCGCCATACAGTAACCATTAACTTTTAGGATGCAATGGCGGTTGTGGGTATTGTTTTGATGATTCACTTGGCCTACACTCTTAGTATTGTCAAATAATATTCATTTCTCATTATCATTTAATGTCTCCATGCAAAAATGGTTCTTTTCCCCTGTTTGCACTCATACAGTAAGATTACTTGATATTGTTCCATTGTTATCATTTTCATTGGCCTTACGACTAAC
This sequence comes from Acanthosepion pharaonis, assembly GCA_903632075.3. Classification (NCBI taxonomy): domain Eukaryota; kingdom Metazoa; phylum Mollusca; class Cephalopoda; order Sepiida; family Sepiidae; genus Acanthosepion; species Acanthosepion pharaonis. Next base: position 10,311 of record CAHIKZ030004318.1, on the reverse strand, counting down.
GATATATTGAAAGAAAAATTATCTGAAAAAGAAAAAGATACAGAAGTAAGTCAAGATTTTTTCTATAATACGGAGTTTACTTTGTTAGACGACACCGATCAACAATCAACAAAAAAAAAAAAAATGCGTCAATTCATGGGTGACAATCTAATAGTAGTTGTAAGATCCACTTATCATCTGTCTATATTTCTGAGATGATGTATTATGTACACTATATACATTATTCGGAATATTGGCTTCATCTTTGTCGCCATATTTATTACAACGTTTCGGCTGCTGTAAGCTCCGGCCTGCTTCAGGTGGTTGGAATGACGAACTGAACCCGTTATTACGCTCATTGGGGTAGACTGCTCTAGTTCCACGTGCCATGTCTAATGGATGTCAGTTATGAGTTATTTCCTGTTAATTCCCTTCTCCAAGTTCTCCACTGGCTTAACTGAACTCACACTCTTTGGGTCCTGTCACTGAAACTAACTAACGCCTTTATCCAGTGACAGGAGCCAAAGAGTGTGGGTTCAATACCCAGTTAAAGCAGTGGAGAACTTAGGGAGGGGAATTAACATGAGATAACTGATAACTGACATCCATTAAACATGGCACGTGGAAGTAGAATAGTTTACCCCAGTGAGCGAAATAAAAGGCTCAGTTCGACATTCCAACCATCTGAAGAAGGCCGGAGCGTACAAAGGTCGAAACGTTGTAATAAATATGGCGACAAAGACGAGGACAATAGTTCGAATAATGTTAATAAGTTCCATTTAGTATATTTATTCTTAGATGGAATTTTATTGATGGTTGTTAGCATGCTTTTTAATCCTTAAAGCCTTTTCTATTTAAATTTTTACAACTAATGCGATATAACACTTTCTTTGTTATTGATAAAGATTTGTCAGATTTCTTGAATTTTATTTTTTGTTGTTAATATTTTATTTGACTGAGTTATTATCGAATAAAACACGAGTTAACCGGTGCGATATTATAGGGATTCTTTAAAAAATGTATGTGGAGTTTTAATTATTATTATAAGACAGATGTTTCCCAAATGGATTCGTGGGACCTCGCAACGCGTAAAGATGCGGCACTAGTAAATAACCAAATTAAAAATTCTTTCATAATGGATAATGATAGCCGAAGGTAAATAGAAGCCATTGGAGAATTTATGTTCATGGAAAAGTCAATAGATTCAATGAACATTATTTACTCCTCAATACACCCAACACCTACTTTCTCTCTCTCTCTCTATATATATATATAGTGTAGGAGAACGAAAAGTAAGGTTACAACGTTCAAAACATTGATTTAAAACCAGTGCTCAATACATAGAGTCGTAAACATTTATTTAACTTATGAAGTATTACATTAGAACATACACATATCCACTACAAATTGTACATTTTGACGTTCAAACAAAAATATACAAGTGGATATGTGCACGTTCTAATATAACACTGCATAATATATATATATATATATATATATATATATGGTATAAAATGACAATTGGAAAAAATGTTTAGATTTTGCTGACGCATATCGTCTTCCGTCTTTTTCAAGGCAAAAATGAAATTGAAATGTTTTTGTTGTTATAGTTACATAAAAAATCCAAATTTAAAAAGATAGACACTTTTGTCTAATCCTTTTTTTCTTTCTGGTTAATGTAAATTACCTTTATAGTAAGGGATTTTTTCCATGTCGACAATATAGTTAAATCTGTCTTGTCCACAGAATTTATCTGGGAACTATATATATATATATATATATATATATATATATATATATATATATATATATATATATATATATATATGGTACTCACCTTTTCTTTCGTGTATGTTTCGTTGAATATAACAGACAAATTTTTTTTTTTTATTGAATCCTTCACGTATTCTTTAATTTTAACATTTTGTGGGAGTATGAGTGTAAAAATTGTCCGTCGTGTTTACTTTCACAAGCACTTTCGTTCACTTATTTGGACCTTTTCAAGGAGTTTGTTGTTAATTTCTTTTTGACATTGCCTTTTAAGATGTAATTGTGTGTTGCAGATTGTATGATAGTAGCGTTTGTTCCAAGCAATGCGAAAGGAATGTGGCTGGAAGTTGGCATCCTTCTATTTAAAAAAAATCCTTTCATACATCGTTTCATTTGTTTTAATATTAGACTGTCAGATTTTTGCCTAGAATTATTCTCTCACAGCGAGATGCTTTCGGTACCGGGATTTGTGAAGGATGATCGTGTTATCAACTAGAATATTCCTTATAGGTTCTTGTAGATTGTCGGTGGCCTAATGCCTTTTCATGTCTCTTGAATCAGATAAGTGACAGACGAGCCGTCTGCTCAATATATATATATATATATATATATATATATATATATATATATATATATATATATATATATATATATATACAAGTAATAATTAGTGTATACAGAATGAATTCCAATAACCAACAATCGTTGTCAAGCTTTTGAATCTTCCTATACTTGGGTTTTGATTGGTCATTCTACCTTTTGTAACAATGTTTTCTCCTAGCGAAGGATCGTTAATTAATTTGAAACTTTTAAAACCATTTATTTTATATTCGACACTTGATAAGATACCGAGTGTGCTGAAACAAAATGGCTATTTTTGTAGTGATTTTATAACATCTTTATGTTATAAATATTTTTTTTTATAAAAAATAATTATATATATATATATATATATATATATATATGGGTAAAATAGCAAGACAGACTGGGTTCTATAGCCTTGGATGGCAACTAGTCTAGGAGAAGGACAACTCTGAATTCAAAACCTGTGGAGGGTTGTTTGGGGACCTTGTGGCACGTAGTGCACCAGCTTTCTGTATTCGTCCATTCAAAAAGTGTGGATGGTCCTGCACGAAGCCTTCACCCCATCTCATGTGCCGTTGTCGGGCTGTCGGTTTCCTGGGAATAGATCTGCTTGACCCTCATACGTCGAATTCGACAGGAGAGTCGACTACTATATATATATATACACTAAAGTTTAATAGTTTGAGGCCGCGTTTAGTAATTCTTAAATTGTACCCAAATGTAGATGTTTTGTACTTTAAATGAGAGAAAATAATTATACATGGTTTAATTTTATTTAGAAATTTATTATGACAAAAAGATAATTGCAACATTATGATTAAATTTTGCTCTCGAAAAAATATCCTCCTTCAGCCTTGATTACTGCAGCACAAATTTGGGGCATTCGTTGCAAAAGTTTCTCAAAGTATAAGTTTGATAATTGCTTCCATTTTCTTTCAATGACTCTAAGAGCCTCGTTTTCATTTTTTTTTCACCCTTCCACCAAGTTCATTCCTTGCTAATTCTGCGGATGGTTTCAAACTTTTGAACTTTTCCTCTCTGACATTAATTTATCATATATATATATATATATATATATATATATATATATATATATATATATATATGCTCCTTCCTATATAGAAAATATGAAATAATTTATTAGGTAAATAATCCAAAGTTCTTTAGTATTGTTGTTATTATTTTTAAAAAAATAGTGTTTTTATTTATACACACACACACACAACAAACACACACACACACACACACACACACACATTACACACACACACACACACACACACACACACATATATATATATATATATATACATATATGTATATATATAAAAATAATAAACAATATATATATATATATATATATGCTTGGGAAAGATATTATTAAATGGTTTTATATATATATATATATATTTTTATTATTTTTTTAAAAATAGTGCTCGATAAATAGACCATAAATATAATTATTTATTTAAAATATGATTCCAACACCTTGCATAAGGGTTCTCATGTTTCAAAACAAGAATTTGAACCTCAATATAATTATTTGAATTAAATTGAATTAAAGTATTGAAAGCTTTAATGTCCATCTTCAAGCGAAATTTTTTTATTTGCAATTTTAAAAAAAAATTTGTTTTGGACCCCCTAAAAACAAAAATTCGGTTGAAGATGGAACAAGCTTGTTTAAAATTCAATTATTGTAATTTATTATATTGAATTTTTGATTTTAATATTTTTAAATGAAACATGAAAAACATGTAATCCAGTTGGAATTATATTTTTATGGTAAATGGTACAATATATATATATATATATATTCATCTTTTCATGAACTCCAGGTGTCCAATAACTATAAGTTAATCCAACAGGGTAATGAATTAATTTGAATAATGAATTTATTTGACAGGGACAATCTGGAAACTTCCGATAAATGGTGCAACTACCACATTTGTACTGTATGATCCTAACTTAGAATATATGGGGTACGCTGAAGAGGTACATTTTGCATACAAGACCGAACAGCTTCAAAGAGACAAGTATCAGTGGACATTAATCAAGAGGATATGACTCAATGTCCCTTCAGAGGCAGAATTTCATTTTCTGTTCGGAAAACTTTTATGTTCTCAAAAATAGATGCAAATACGAGTTTATACGAACCGGGTGTAGAACTGATTAACTGGGTGATTTCTTTTTTACGGGTTATCAACCGTTTGCAGCCTATTTTAGGACAGAAAACATTTTTAGATTGTAAGTTTAATACTCTTTTCACATCATAGCGATCTGCTGATACTAGTCGTGCTAATTAATCCATAGCTGGGGACAGAAGAGTTGAATACATATCTTTGCCAACGATATTTGCGCGTAAGTTAACTGGAATTGGAACAGGGCTCTCCGATTTCCAATTCCGAGATGCTATCCATTACACCATCCGCACATCCAAGCTTACTGCACTTGGCATTCCCAAACAGTCACCCATCTAGTTACTGTTAAGCTTCAACGTTGCTTAACACCAGCGTTTTAACAGATACGGTCGGAAGACAACAGTGTGTGTGAAAGTGTGAGAAAAAGAGACAAATCAGGAAAATTATTTATATACACTCGTTAAAAAATTTCCTATTAATCAAGGAAAATTGAAATCCAAAACATCAATTTTTAAGCTAAACCGCGTAAGGCTTTAGCTAAATGGGTACGTTACTTTGGCAAATAATTTTGTTTCTCATTAATGACATTTCATTTCGGTTCGTTTACATGAAAACAAATCATCAGTCTTTGGTTTTGATATGTTCCATTAGGAATCCTTATAAATTGTCTGAGAATCCTCTCACTAAGATATGACTCTTTTATACTTCTGTATGAGAAATGTCTTTCGTTTTCATTCACACCAAAGACGTTTACTTTCGTAAAAATATTTGTTTGCTTCCCGAACTAGTCATATATATATATATATATATATATATATATATATATATATATATATATATATATATATATATATAATCATATATATCTATATATAAATATATTTATATTTTCTTATATATTATATATATATATATATATATATATATATATATATATATATATATATATATTAGTAGTAATCCTCTAAAAGAAACTACACTCGTTCGGCAAACCATCTGTGTCTTGATTTGGAAATAATCAAACCAATACTAAAGGGGAAAAAAGGTATATAAAAGAAAGAACCAAGAAGATGGACGTTAGCCGAAAATAATCGTCAAGTTCAAAGCCCAAAGAAAACCCCCCGATACGAGTAGGCAAAACAACTAAATAAAGTGCTCAATAGAGTAAGTAGAGCAGTCCTATATATAATTGTTTATTTGCGTATCTATCTCTCTTTTATACAAGTTTCCTTCAAAACGACTGACTGCAGTTAAAGTTTTATTTAATTTTTCTTATATTCTTATCATTTTCTTCTTTACCGGATATAAATTAAGTAGAAATTGTCAGAATGTTTTATATATCAGGCAATGAATTTTCTTTTACCATTTAAATGTTGCGTTTCCTTTTTAGCTGTTCTTATTTGTCGAAAAATATTTAAATACTGAGATCCAAATGCATAATGCGATATTAAAAAAAAAAAGTTGCCAGATCCTTATATATTTCAATGATTTCAGTTTCTTTGGTGCCCATTCTGGTAGCGTATGGAACAGCAAAGTCAATAATGTGAAACTTGAGACTCTATGTATCTATAATAATAATGGCGTGCTTTATTGACATGATCTTTACAAAACCAAAACATTGGCCTAAAATCTAGAGTTATATCCTTAAATAGCATTGCCAGTTGTAAACATTCATATGCCTGTTGCCAAATATGCTCAGGAATATTTAAACTGCCAACTGTATGCGAAGGCTTCCTCAGATGTGGTTAAAATGACTTCGAAAGAATGAAGCCTGTGGCTCTTAATGAGGCCGGTACTTTTTCGAACCTTGTTATTAGCGATACATGATCACAAAAAATGTACAAAATAACAAAAATACTTGAGGATTGTCAACAACGTCAACAACTAAAGGATGTTTCATTAAAACGGATTATATACCAAGGTGTTTCATTAAGACGGATCAAAGTCAACAGTAAATAAATCAGTGTTATTGGTGAAAATTTATTTATTTCTCTATTCGATTATATTATTTAAGTCATGGTCATTATGTGTGAAAAATAATATCGCCCAAATGTCCGCCAAATCTGAAAGAAAAAAATCATTAGACGATTAAACTTAATTCGCATTTAAAATAGGTCCAATTTAATGAAACACCCTTTACAATAGCTATCGCATGTAACTTGAAGAGAAAATAATGGCATACTCAAGGTGCTGATCTAGGCCACTACTCCCACCAAATGTTTGAATGAAATCTTGCACCAACATTGAAAGGAGAAATAAGAGTTAGCTGACTTGTGAAACTTATTTTCTTTTTCTGAAATATTGCTTTTAATAGAAAGATTTTACCCATTTCAACCGTCGGTAGCAATGGCTTCTTGGTCAATAAATGCCGAATAATTCCTCATTAGGAAATGGTTATTATTACTATGACAATCTAAACCAGTCAGAGGCAAAGTAAACCACGTGGTATGCAGATGGCCCGTTTCGCTTTCCAAATGACCTGCCGAATTTTATGATGAAAATAAAGTTTATTAAAAGGTTCATTTCGTTTCGTCCTCACTTGTTCACTCACATTTTCTCATGCATAGCCACATAAACAATGATTAAGCATAGCGTTGCTTGAATTTTGTAACTTTTCTTTGAAGGTAGCGGTTTCCTGATTTTAAATGATTGGGGATTTTCACTGAGGAAGCCCATGCTTGTAAATATCATTTACTTTAGAAACAGGACGTTCATAGTATTTTTTCGTCTGGAGAAGAAATTTTTTGGAGAAGAAACGTATTTTTTTCTCTGGAGAAGAGATTTTTTAATTTAAAAATTACTTTTTGCATTTCCAAATGAATAAATGTTGAAACTTGACTAATGCATGGAATAATAATACAACACAAAATGTACTTAGAACAAATTGTATTGAAACAAGAAAGTGTACACAATATTTACATATATACTTTGGTATATTCTTGGGAAGACCGTTCCTGGAGAATGTGTTGACTTAGTCGCAGTCGGGCAGAGTCTCTGGATTGAATCTCTTGATTCCTCCCTCTCTTCCCGGTACCAACCATATTTATATGGTCGGTACTCCACTATGAAAATAAGGTGGATCCTACCACAACAATAAATAAGAAACAAATCACATGTAACTGTGTGTATTAACCACTATTATCTGGGATAAAATTGTACCGGGACTTCAGCTTTTTAATTATTGAAACATCTTTTCTTCAAAAACAATCAAACTTTAATCATTTCTATGGCAGATGTTTAGGCGTATGGCCTTCTGTGATGAAAATGACAACTTCAATGAAAAATTACCTTGAAGTTATTTAATATTGTGGCCCGCCGTATGATGAGCCGTATCTGGTGCGACCCACAGGTTGGAAAGGTTTTCTCACGCCTGATCTAAACTGTCTTGAAGGAGTGGAGCCTGTGGATCTATTCTTCTTTGAACAGTTTGGACTGGCGCTAGAGAATCAGAAACAAAGAATTGTACCAGATAACAAAAGCTACATCACTTGATGACTATCAACAACAGAAACAACTAAAATGAATGGTACATGTAACACGAAGAGAAAATAATGAGATAATCAAGATGTCGACATTCAACAGGTTAGGAAGGAAATTCCCGTCAATACTGGAAAGAGCGATAATAGCTCCTGGACTCAAGAAACCTATTTTCCTAGAAAATTGTTTTACGTAAAAAAGTTTTAAAAATTTCAAACGACTGCATTACTGGCTATTCGATCAATGAATGATAAATGTTTCCTCAGAAGGGAAACGAATAATATTACAAATTACCATTAACTTAGTCATACACTTAATAGGTAGATGTGTATAAATCTCACTATTTGTATCTATCTCAGCCTGCTCTTATTAATCGACATCATAGAGCAAGGTTCAGCAGGTGCAATCAGAAGTTTAAGCAAGTGTTTGTTTCCCGGGGCGGTAATTCGCCATTTTTCCACTGACATGATCGTTAAGTCATATGATGCGATTTAAACAAGGAAGCGTGCTTATCATCTCCCCAAAGGAAATTAGTAATGATTTTCATTTGGTATTAAGTGTCAGAAATAAAAAAAAAAATTAAAAAAACGGCTTGTTTCACGACAAAATAAAAAAAATAAAAAAATCATCAATCCCATAACAAAGTCTTTGTTGGCGCCAAAAATATTGAACATTATTTAGCAGTAAAAGAAGTAAAATTTACTCGGCGAACTTTAGAATATTTTCACACTTAATGTTACTCTTCATCCTGGGAAATTTAATGATAATGTTGTTGTTTTTATGCATTAAAAATGAAATTCTATTTTTTCCGTTCCCCTTTCTGTCAGTAATATAAAATATTACTTTGAAAATGATTCAGCGAACAATAAGATTATATGAGGTGGATTGATGGCATTAGTTACAGCAACGGATTGATTTTACGCTGGTTCATGTTTAGAATTACAAAAAGGCATTTTTTATGATTGGCTAACTTTTTATTAAGAGGTTTAAGTCTGGCTTTTTTATCGTTATATATGCCTTCTATATCTCTTTACTTTTGTAAAATATCTATCTATCAATTTATCTATCTAGCCACGAATCACATTTTGTGATATCTATCTATCTATCTATCTATCTATCTATCTATCTATCTATCTATCAATCTCCAACGTATCTGTCTAACCATCTACCTGTCTATATGTGTGTGTGTGTGTGTGTACGTCTGTGTGTGTCTCATTCTGTGACATCTATCTACTTATCTATGTATCTCATTTCTATCTATCTCCAACATCTTGCCATTTATATCATTCTATGACATCTTTCTCTCTTTCTATATATATATATATATATATATATATATATATATATATATATATATATATATATATTTTGTCTCATAATTAGTTTGTACAATATGATTCCTTCGCTACATAAGAGTTCTCATGTTTTAAAACAAGAGCCAAAAACCTCAATGTAATTATTAAAATTAAATTGAGTTAAAGTATCAAGCCCTGTTTCATCCTCAAGCGAAAATTTAGTAATAACCAATCTTGAAATTTACGCATCTTTATAAGCATGTTCATTCGCAAAATTAATAACTATGGAAATGGCTCCTAGGACCATTTTGGTAAGGGCTCTAAGAGATAATTTTTATCCACATATCAGTCACCTTCGGAAAGAGGTCAAGCCGAGCGAGGTAGGGTGGGGGTATCCATTTCAAAGCGAATGATGGCATTCATGTGCGTACATCGTCTCGCCAGTAACAGCGAAAGTTTACTTTTGGCACCGTTAAGAGAATTTTGTTTTATTTTATTTATTTATCCTTTTATTTATTTTATTTTTTTCTAAAGGGCTATTTCGTACTTAAACACGTCGCACTGAACTACAATTTGTTTTTTGACGACTTCATAAAGGGTTTTTCTATCTTGTGATTGGGTTAAGCTTTTAAACCTTTTATTAGACCATGAAATTTAATTTTTTTAATTTTAATTTTTTTATTTTATGAAGTCGTCAAAAAACAAATTGTAGTTCAATTACGTTTATCAATTTATTCAAATTAGTTATTCCTAAATTTTCGCTTGAGGATGAAACAGGGCTTGATACTTTAACTCAATTTAATTTTAATAATTATATTGAGGTGTTCGGCTCTCGTTTTTGAAACATGAGAACTCTTATGTAGCGAAGTAATCATATTTTTTAAAAACATAATCATAATTTAAGCTTTACTTCTGTATGGGGTACTGTTTTTTTTTAAATAAAAACAAAAATACACACACACACATATATATTTATATGTGTGTGTGCGTGCGTGCGTGCGTGTGTGTGTGTGTGTGTGTGTGTGTCTATCTCTCTATCTGTAACATATATGTATATCCATCAATCT
>CAHIKZ030004317.1:15000-34715 GCA_903632075.3 Acanthosepion pharaonis | reverse complement strand
TATCTTAGCACGGTTCAGACCGTGATCCCTGGTAAACAGCTCCTGAAAGTAATCACGAAAAGCCTCAATAATGCCCAAGTTTGTAGTCACAGTCCGCTTGTCCGGCAATGTGATACTCGCGATATCCGACTGGATACACTTTGAGTTTCCTCTGCACGCAATTCAGCGACCATATTCCTTGCCTCTCAAGACATTCTTTTTAGTCTAGACTTACCTACGAGAGCTTGATCCTTCTTGATAAGCAAGGAGGCCACCTACGCCTTAGCTACGTCCCCCACTATCACCCGATCTAATTTCTCTTCACACAACTTTTGCTCTACTAATCCTGCTTGATTGAGTCGACGACAAAAATCAGCAACAAAAGACCTAAGTTTAGATTTTAAACAATCCCATTACTTATTCCCAACCACAGCGCCCCCACCCCCGTCAATTCCCGCTGTAGCATTAGTAGAAGCTGGTAACGGAAATCTTGCTCACCAAATAATGATGCGTTAAATTTCCAGTAACCGGCCATCTTAACCTTAGGCTTATTTAAGTTTATACGAACCCGGACAAGCCTATGATACGAATAAACTATATAATGGAAATTTAGACAGCTTAAAAGCCCTACGTCGAATATCTTAAACTAGAATACGGTCGATGTAGCTTGAAAGTTCTCCCTTATCCGAGCTGCCAGTCCTAGTCCAAATCCATATTACGTCCCGGGGGTGCCCATTTCAATACTTATCAACAAGATCAAACCCGTCGATAAAGTCCCGGAACGGCTTAACATCCGGGTTGTTAGTACCCGTTTTTTGCCCTATACGATCTATATCAGGATCAAGGACGGAAATCCAATCACCCTCTAGAACTATCGAACGAGATGTCATTAAAAAATGGCTCGATCCGCCGAAACAAATCAGGCCACCTTCACATTGTCATTGGGCGCATAAACCCCAATGAGACGAACAGACTTATCCTTTAAGGTAATATTCGGTATTTATCATTTCACCCACGGGAAACGAATATGGCACAAGGCCGGTTTTATTGTCGGTTTCTCCGAGCCCGTAGGCTCGGCCAAAAAAATAGCCTTTGAAGCCGATTAGACGGGTTCAGGCCCTGCCTACCTCCCCGGACGAAACCTTGCCCTTCGGCAAAGCCTCGTCCGGGTTCCTTTCCGCTAACGCAGAGAGTTCGACAGGAGGCGTGCGCAGTCAGAGACCGCTCAACACCATTCAACACCAAACAAATCAGGCCACCTTCACATTGTCACTGGGCGCATAAACCCCAATGAGACGAACAGACTTATCCTTTAAGGTAATATTCAGCACGCAAAGCCTGCCTGTCGGATCCGTGAAGACAAGGGCACACGCCGCATCCATAGACTTGCTCACTAGCCAGGAAACACTATAAATGTACATAAAATTATAGTATTTTATGTACACTTCTGATAAAATTTCTTAAAAAAGGTACCTATAAATTAATTAGATACCTTTCTTATGAAATTTAATCTCACTTTTAACAGTCTTTTTTTTAATTTCTTTATAATATATTTTCCATAAAGCATCGTAAACATAAAGATGAAAGCTACAAAAAAAACAAAAAAAAACATTTAGAGCGCTGAAAGTTTTCCTAAAAAATAACGAGGTAAAAAATTGGTTCATTTAAATCTAAATAATTTCACTTCCTTCCATCCGTAGAAAGAATTATCCTCCGGTAACGACGCGAAAGTTTATGATCTGCTTTGTTTTATATTCAAATTACTGATTTTGTTGAAAATGTTAAAAAAATATTAAGTGTTGATGTAGTCAGCAAACTGATACGGCATACTTGGACAATCGGTCATACGTTTGAAGGATTTGTATTGAGTTTTTCAGACCGTCATTATACGATTTACTATATTAGTGAAAGCCATGTAGGTGAAGATTATAGGTTGGACAAATATTAATTTGGAGCTGATTACATTAATCAGGATCTGACATTTTATAGGATAAAACCGAATAACAACTCGTCCTGGGTATGAAAATAAACTATAACTGGCAGCAATGACTCCAAGCTTTAGGTTGGAGGGTCTTGAGGAGTGTGGAATCACCTCTTTGTTGTTATTGTTCCTCACTGGCCTGGAGTGGTAGAACCTGTTAGGGTCACACAAACAAAACTGCCCTTTTAAGGGTCACCAAATTTTCACGAAAGTCTGAAATCAATTGCATAGCAATTCATTTTCTACTTCTATTAAATAAAAAAATAAAATATGTATAAAATTTTCATGAGTGTCATATTAACATGTAATATTAACATGGAATATTAACATGTAATATTAACATGGAATATGAAAATTAACATATCTAATAAAAACTGTGTGAGATGCACTAATCTTAATATTTTATTTGGATGACTGCCATATATCAATTAAATAAAAACAAAATTTTATTTAATTTTTCATATTTTGTCTCCTGAAAAAATTTCAAAACTGGGATAATATGGAACTTGTTAAAAAATAAATTTTAGAACCTAACCAGTAGGTTACTCTTTTTGTCTGTTATAAAATTTGAATTCTAAATATATTTTTGTAGATACCTTCATGAGATAGCTAAAAAAAAAAGAGCATAGCATGATGAAAAAGACACCAAACTTGATGAAAACAAAATTTTATCGTCTAAATGTGTTATTAAGAGGAAATACCGAAGTATTTGGGGTTTTTTTGGTTTTTTCTAATTTTTTTTAATTGTTCCTAGCACATCCAAAATTTTCGTTAAAACATTTTTTGAGTCAGAAAAATTGACAGATAATCAATCATGTCAACTATGTTTTTCCATTTTAGAAAAAAGATGAAAATTTCAGTTTCAAATTCTTTTAAAAATCAATTATTTTTTCAAAATTTATTTTAAGAAAATTAGAAATTCTAAAATATTTTGAAACAAGCATTTCTTAGTTTCTGCGATGAAAAGAAGTAGTTTCAAAATAAAATAAAGCAGGTCCTAACATTTCGCATCACTTAAATGTCAAAATCTATTATAATTAAAAAAAATGACAAATAATAGTATTAAAAATTCATTTTTCATTGAAAATTTTTTGCTTTCAGAAAATATTGTCCATATAAAACAAATAAAAGCATTTGAATTAAATATCTTTGTTTTATTGAATTTTGTATTTTACAATTCAGAGCTGATTTTTCGTCCAATTAAAAAAAAAAAAAAAAATTTGATTTTTTATACAAGACTTTGTGCTTTTAACTAATATAATCACTACACTGAATGCGACTGAATTTCTAGAGTTTTCATAAAATTAGTTTGGGGGTGGTAATATAATATATATATATATATATATATATATATATATAAATAAATATATATATATTTCAATCATTTTTTCCATTAACATCCGACTTTTTTAAAGAAAGTATTTTAAAATTTCGTCATATCTTTGTTATTTAGTTTTGCAAAGAAAAAACAAGGTTTGTTTTTTAAAATTTCATTAACATCCGAAGGAAAATTTTTTAAAAATTTTTTAATAATAACAATTTTCTTAATAATAACATAAACGTTTAGGCGATAATTTTTGTTTTATTTTCAGACTGTTTTTTTAAAGCAATTTCATGAAGGTACCTAAATTTTTCATATTCTAAATTAGTCTGTCATATAAAAAATTTGTTATTTAAAAAACTAAGTTCCGGTGTTGCAAAATTATTTAAAAAATTTTCTGTCTATTAGAACATTCTAAAAAAAACAAGGTTTTTTTTTTTTTTAAATCAAAATTTAGAATCTTCTAAAAAGAAACTATGCATAAATGATGGAAATTTTTTTAAATGACTTTTTTTTTTTCTTTCCCCTTAATAATAACATAAACGTTTAGTGAAGATGAAATTTTGTTTTCAGAAATATGATTTAATTTTTTTTTTTATCAGACTGGTTTTTTTTTTTAAACGGAAAATAATTGAGTTGAAAATAATTCACAATTTCATGAAAAAAGGTAAGAGGAATTTTTCATATTCTAAATTAGGTCTGTTCAATAGAGATCCCTGGAAAATAGAACTTGATGACATGATAAAAATCGGTCAAAGCGGCCTTAAAAGGGGAATTTCTTTTTTTAGAACAATAGAAACGAAATTTTTTAATCGGAGAAAAAGTGTCTTGACGGTGCAAAATTTTAAAAATTGCCAGAATGTTTTGTTGCTATTAAAAAAAGATATAAAAACGAAAATATTCTTCCCTGAAGTCACATCTAATTAAAAGAGCCCAACAAAAAAAGGGCAAAATTTTTTTTTTTAAAACAAGAACGAATTATTTTTAAAAATTTTTTTTGAAATTATTAGAACATTGGTAAAAACTTTTCATTGAAAAACCTTGTTTCTCTTCGTCAAAGGCAGGAAATACTAGTAAATAAATCAAAAATAATGGACTTTTGAATTATTTTTCACCCCAGTTTGTTGCGGCGTCAATAAAAGTATTTTTTTTTGGAATGGACCGCGGGCATTAATTTGAACGCGGGCATCAGGCCCGAATCTTGCCTTCCAAAGTAAGACAGTCAGTTTTTTTTGAAAAAAGAATCACCTCGGACGACAAGATGAGTTGCGGCAAATCGAAGAAATTGTTTTTTTTTTTTTCATAGACAAGAGAAGTTCATGACGGAAAGAGAAGTTCTTTCTTTTTTAGAAGAAGAAATATGTGAAGAGGAATCAACTGCGAATGATCGATGGCCCATTCTTTTCCGATATACAACCCCCAATTCGATTGGTTGTGACTGTTTTTTTTTTGTTCTGGAGGAACAATTTTTGTTTTTATGTAACGGACATTAGATATAAAGGTTGCCACCTTTTTATCAGGGTTTCTTTTCTTTTACTTGTGTTTTGCCACCCCGTCGGACTCAACATCCCCCAATTAATTGAATTAAATTAAACAATGTGCATCTGTTCGGTACAGTTGCCATTTCCAACAGTTGAGGAATTCCAAGCATGTGATCATCTAACCAAGGACACTCAAGTGTTCTGATGAGTGCATTGCATGGATTCGAACTATAAAGTCATTAATTCATTCTGATTCAGTGACAAATACAACCAATTCATTACGATTCACAAATCTAACCACTTCATCAAAGCAAAGCAAGAAGGTTACAAAGTAATAAGATTCCTGGGAAACCTGTTGCACGGAATTTTTCAATTAGGTGGTGTGTATTTCTCCATTTTCAAAAATCTAAAAAAAATTGTCCTCGGTCTGTTCCCCCCTCCCCCACACACACAAAATAAACTGGTAGCAAAGTTAAAAGATCTCATAGTGGAGAAAGTAGCAGAGATCGAACTGCAAATACTTGGCATCCTAGGGAAAATGTTGTCTGGGCCCTGGATGAATAAATTTTACACGGATTTAAAAAGTTCAGAAAATCTGATTAACACTATGAAAACAATAAACAAAAATGAAATGGAAGAATCTCAAGACGAAACCTTCTTCTGCAACAAATGGAAATGATCGAAGAAAGGACAAACGAAAACAAGGATTATTTAACTAGGATTCAATAGTGAGAGAACGAGGATAATATTAACTGTTTTTTCACTGTAGATGGGAATTATATAGTTTTAATTATAATGTGTTGATTTTAATGTAGTTTTAAATGATAAATTTAATCATTTTATATATTCATTTTTATATTGTTCTTAATATATTTTTCTGATATATTTTTTCTTTATTATATATCTTTAATTCCTAATTATTTATCATTCAAATGGATTTTTCTTTTTATTTAATATAAGTTTCTTTTTCTTAAATCTAAATTGTCGTCTGATTAATACTGATTATTAAATAAGTCATTTATTCTCTTTTTTTTCTCCCTCTTCCGTCCCTTTCTCTTCGCCCCCTCTATCCAGACTTACACTACTTCTTTGTTTGTTTTTATTTGCCCCCTCTCGTGATCTCTTCATTGTCTTTTTGCTTTTTTCCTTCTTTCTTCTTTTCTTGTCTGGCCATTTTTATTTTCATTTTTATTTCATTAATTTATCATCCATTGACTGGTTTGAAAAATACTTGGAAATTTTTTTAAATTTACAAGGCGAAAAGGATCATAACCTAATGTAATCTTAATTCCTACTATATATATATATATATATATATATATATATATATATATATATATATATATATAGCTGGATTGATGTGAGTTTGGATTTATGTAGGGTTGCCTGGTGTGTTTACGTAGGGAAATTTGTCGTCGTGATGCCACTCACAAACATACATACACACACACACGCAAACACACACACACACACGCTCGCCCACCGGAGCTCACCCAGACATAAACATATGTGAACAGTATGGGACTTGGCATATACAATGCTGTTCGATAAAAGTGACTCACCTGATTTTTTTTTACTAAACATATTTTTTTGTCTATTGTTTTTGGGGTTAAAATAATTTTTAATCTTACTCATATAAAGACCTCTTCCCGACCAAAGTTTATTCACCCTAAGGTATTCTATTGATAATTATAATTTTGGATATAAATGAGATTTAGGAAAAAAAACTCTGTGCAAAAAAAAAAAGTGACTCAGATATCACATTCTAATGATTAAACTGGTAAATTTAAAGAGGTTTTGACAAAATATTGAAAACTATTTTACAATACACTCAGAACAATATTCTAGAGAATTCTAGAACAGCTTAAATTAAAGCTAGATTATTCCAGAATATTCCAGAAAGCCTCATACAGTATAAAAACAGCCTAAAATAGCCACTCAAGTCACTAAACAGATGAAAAGGTGATGTGGTATAAGTAAACGGGAAGCTGTCGTGCGCTTTTACACTGTCTAGGTCGGTTCGTCAGGGTTGCCCACTATCGCCCCTACTTTATGCTTTGGCATTGGAGCCACTCCTTCCCCGACTGAAGGATAGTGCGTGCAGTCCGGCCCTACATGGCTTTCGTGTCGTCCAGCAGCGACATTGAGACGGTACTGAAAGCGCTTGATCGGTACGAAAAGGTGACAGGGGCCAATTTAAACCGCGAGAAATCGTCCAACTTGCGGTTAGGTGCCTGGAAGGGGACAATCTTCCGGGCCGCTTCGGTTGGACGGACGGTCCTGTCCGCATTATGGGACCATGTTGACAGCTCGTCTCGCTCCCGAAAAGCTTGTGCTCATTGATCGGGCATACGCGTGTGACAATGTGTCGCCCTCGTATTCTGGGATGAAACGGATGGTGTTTCTTACACTGCTGGCCACGGTCCGAATGGTGATTTGGACGACGCGAATAGAGGAAGTCTTGCGAGGCAATCGTCTTTCTCATCAGGATCTAATTCGATTCTTTCAGCATCAGCTCAAGATGAAGATTAGAACTGATAGAAAACGCTTGCATTCGACAGTTGAAAGGTGGGTGACTGAGGCAAGCTTGGTTCGTTTGAACAGGGATTTTCTCTCCTAGGCCAACCTACGTTACATCGAGGTGGTTTCCTGCGGAGTCCTCCCCTTGGTTAGGTTAGACAAGCTTCAGTGTACCTAGTTAATGTCATTAAGTGTTGTTCCTGGCCTGTTCCCGGCTGCCTCTTTGGTTATGATTCAAGTCGAAACTAAGAAAAATACACAATATAGACGAATGGAAAAATACAAAAGAAGCCAAAAAGCCCCCCACCCCAAAAAAAATGTTCTCATCGTCTGAAGATCTTGGTGTCTCACTCAGACCAGAATCTATGATACGAGGACACCCCCTCAACGACATCTCAATTTTCATAAAGTATTATTCTTATAAAATCCAAATGTTATTGAAAGTTAATCATGTAGAATAGCATCGTAATTATATGAAAAGAGATCAGGTAGAAAATCTGAGAATAAATACAATGTATCTAAATACAAATTATTGACACGCCATAATGGATCAGAAATAAACAATGTTTCGCGGCCATTTTTAACATCACCATATTTCTTCTTGATAAAATGTTGAATAAGTTTGCAGTCCAAAAATAAATACGCACTATACACTTTCTTTATAAAAAGCTAGGTTTCTATTCGCATAAGACAAATTCCTCGATGGAACGATATCTCTTCCTCAGATAGTTTTAGTGTCACCGACCAATTCCTTTGTTTTTCCTAAGAAGAAATGTCTATTACGACTGCCTCTTCAGTAAAAACAAGTCATATTCAAAGACGTTTGCTCACAAAACTCAATTCTTCCTTTCAAAAAAACTTCCTCTCCAATGACCAGCAAGATAACTGAACCTGTCATGTCTTACCTTCAACCAAATGTCGTTTGGGATTGAAAACTTTTATAAAACATAAAAACAGTAAAAGTGCAGGAGAAGACGCCATAAAATAAGTTCTCTTTACTGAACTTATTCAAATTCAGCCTAAGTTCTTACTTTAGCTGCAGATTTAGCTAACATATTCAAAATTCGTGTTGTGAAAAAAAAATGTTCTTTTATCTTTTTATGTTCTTTGGACATAGATAGATTGATAATGTGCAGAGTGAAATAGATAGATACATAGATAATGTACAGAGTGAAATAGATAGATAGATAGATAGATAATGTGCAGATAGAAATAGATAGATAGTTACGTACATACATACATAATATAAAAAGTAACTATGAAGTAACTTTTGACAAAATATTTAGCTAAGTCACGAACACATATTCAAGTCCAAACACATACACACAGAGAGACACAGACACATAGACTTACACATGCATCGTACACATATACCCACAAAATAGTTTCATTATTAAAATTTTCTTTCAAGGTAATTATTAGTAGTATTAGTATTAATAGTAGTAGTAGTAGTAGTAGTAGTAGCCTAAAAGTTTCAGCATAATTAAAAGACTTTGAATTTTAAAAAATAATTTCTATTGACTTTAACCATGGATCAAGTGACACTAAGTCTCTTTAATATCCATCAATTCTACTTTTATCATTATTATTATTATTATTATTATGTTGTTGTTGTTTATTTCTTTTGATTCGCCCTTCGATAAAATTATTTACAAAGACATTTTCCTCAACTGAAATGTGAAAGGAGTTGTTTTTGCTTTTAGTCGCCGAATAATTGACCTAAATTTTGATTTCTCGGAATTTGACCTCCAAAAACGAGTTTCATTTTGTCTTTTCTGCTCTCATCAAATTACGTTCGAAATTCTTTTCAGTTTTTTATATGAAAAAAAAGTTAATTTTATCTCGGATTTTAATTCCTATTAAAACATTCTAGAGTTTAACTTCAATGAATTAAAACTTAAATTATGTTCATTAATTAATATTTAAACATTTCTTGATTTTTTATGACATTACATAACATTTGTGTGTGTGTGTGTGTATGTGAATGTTTTAAAATTCCAGAAGGATTCAACTTTTAAATACATTAAAATTTTATATTTATTGGAAACATTTTTAATTTTAATTGTTTTTAAACAAATCTACAGAATTATCTTAAAGTTTTGGCAACTGATTGAAGAACAAATCAACACCAATAATAATAATAATAATAATCGCAGAGGCATTGATGGAAATTATAGAGGTTTGGTGTCACTTGATCCGTACTGAACAGACATTATTGTTTTAAAACTCAATGCCTTTTACTTATGAAGAAATATATATATATATGTTAATAAATAAAAAAATACCTACGTTTGATGTGCGACTGGGGTTTCGTTGTTTACCCAATTCATCTGGCACGAGATATCGCTTATTATTTATTTAAAAAATATTATTTAAAATATAAACAATAATGAATTGGGTAACCAACGAAATTCGAATTTCACATCAAACGTAGGTATATGTGTATTTATTTATGAACATAATTTGTTAGCTCTGACTAATCACATTGAGCATTCTCTCTCTCTCTCTCGATATATATATATATATATATATATATATATATATATATATATATATATATATATATATATCCTCGATTAATGTATTTTGTGTGTTATTATGCTTTCGTGACATTTTTCAAAATGTAATGATTTCAACTGGTTTTCTTCATTTTGTGGCGTCTTTTTGAGGAAGTTTTGAATTAATTTAATTGTGCAAAATTGTTTGATTGCTTTTAAAATACAGATATTTTTTTTAATTTTATTGTCATTTTTTTGTTTTGTTTTATTCTTTTTCAAAATAAATCCGGTCATTTTTTTTTGTCCTCAGTGAACTGAAAAAAACTTGAACTAAATTTTCATTTCTTAGAATTTGAACGAAAAAAAAAAAAATAGTTTGACTTTGTCTTTTCCGCACTCATGAAAATTACATTTGAAATTTTTTTCAGCTTTTTGAAATCCAAGTTCATAAACTTGGATTTTTCTTCCTATTACATAAATTCTAGATTTCAATTAATTAATTAAATATTAAATTAGCTTTACTAATTAATATTTAATTATTATTTTATCTATAGCATCAGACTATATATATATATATATATATATAATGTAAGCCATATTAATAAAAGCAAAAAACAACACTCAATAATATCAACTATCAACATGGACACAATATCTTGACCGTGTTTTGAAAATGAAAACATTATATAAATACATACATGCAACAAACTATTTCTTATTTAACAATTAAAATATTTTATCCTTGAAAATGGCTAAATGTATAGCCGAAATCAACTCGGAAAAAAGAACATTTGGACAGTTTTTATATAATTTATCATCAGAAATAAAAAAAAATATTATATTATTGCATGAGAAATTATATAAATAACTAAATCAAAGCACCTTGTGTGTCTGTCGTATTCAATGAAATGTGCAAAAAAAATTTTTGCTGCCTAGATTTACAAATTTTATATTTATATATATATATATATATATATATATATATATATATATATATATATATATATATATATATATATATATGAATGTATGTATGTATGAAATGTAATTTTTTTAAGTAATCAAAAAATAGTTTTCATTCAAATAAATGAAACAAAAATAGACGTTTATTTTTCAATTGTTATTAAAAATCGATATTTTCATTTTACTTACAATGAATTACGTCTTCTTTTTTTCCATTGAGTTGAAATCCTTTTATTTCACTTTTGTCATCTATTTACTATTTACAATGTAAATTTGACATTAAACAAATCTTTCCGAATTCATTTTCGAGTGATTTACATAATTTATTGAAATTTTTCTTTCGATTTACAAAACAGAAATCGATTCCAACAAATAATACAGCCATGAAAATAGTTTATGAAATAAAATTTATATAAATTCAAAATTTGTCTTTTCCTTTTAATTTACATATAATATTATATTTGATGGAATTAAATTCGATTTTATTAATATTTATTTCTTTATCTAAAAAAAAAAAATTTAAAAAAATACAATTTTCCATAAAACCTTTCTTCTCTTCATATTTGTCATCCCTTGTTATCTAAGGAAACGCCCACTTGTCTGCGTTGGGTGTGATTATTCTCGTCCAATGAAATGCTTTACTCTCCCATGACGTCAAGCGCTTTCCCGCTCGATTCACTTTGCGGGAAAATATAACACGATGAAAAGAAAACTTATTTTTTTACTCCCAAATTTCAAGAAAAACTAATTTCATTGAAGTGAAATCGGAACGAAATCAAATTTAAGTCAAATTTTCATATCGATTTCCAAATAATCAAAATTTCCGAAATCTTTCATTTCATCAATACAAAAAAATTCCTGCTTTTATTTTCTTTTTTTTTCCTTTTTTCCAGAGTTTTTTTTTTTTTTTTAACCGAATTCATATTTAGAGACATTTTTTTAAATTAATTTTTTCTCTCCGTATAATTTCAAAAATGTCTGATCCGGATTCTGTGATAAAAAAAATTCGTTTTTTAGTTAATATTTTTCTGATAAAATCTTTGCAATGATATCAGAAAGATTGAAGATAACGATTCTTTCCTTTTTAATCGACGAAATTGTTTTCTTTGCTTTCTTCCTACCTTTATTTGGCTTGTAATATTTCTCAAAACTTAATTCACTTCTTGGCACTAGTTAAATAAACGGATCCATTTGTAATAAACATTGAAGTTTTTTTTTTGTTTTGCCATGGGAATTAATTTTTGTAGATTAAAATTCATTGGATTTTTCTTAAGTGTCGACATTTTTCAGAATCGAAAATTTTCATTTTATTTTCGATTTATATAAAGTATTTCTTCTTCATAATAATGATATCGTGTAAAATCGATCCCTGACTTTGGAAGAATTGAATTGTTTTATTAAATTGTTATTTACAAAAAACATGTTTGAAACTTTGCCTCCATCTGATATATCTGCATATTTTTTTTTTTTTTTTTTTTTTAGTGGGGGAATTGATTCAAAATAAAGGAATAATTCTTTATCTTAAATAAAGAATAAACGAATGCAGACTTTGAATTATTTATTTTTTTCCTTTAAATTTTGGTAATAAAAAATTTGTCAGGAATCGATTTTACACTTTATTAATATTATAAACGAGACCTCTTTTTTTTTTTTATGACAATCGTTGTCGTTTTAAAAAAAAATTTCTAATAAATGATAATCTACAAAAAATACTTCTTCATAGAACCTAAAATAGCACCATTTTTTAAAAAAATATTTTTTAATGATATGGAACTGTTTATTTAAGATAATTCGCTAAAAAACAAAAAAAACAGTATAGCAAGATGATAACAGGCCCGAAACTTAATAAAAACAGTTTTAATGTCAAAATGTTTGTTATTGATAAGAGGAAAGCACAAATTACTTTTTAATTATTTTAAAAAAATTTCCTTCTTTCTAACACGTTCTAAATTTGGCTAAAAAATCACGTTTTTTTTTTTTTTTTTATGTGACGTCGTCCCCCGGTCGCAGCGCCAACTGTGACGTTCTATCCTGATCTACCACGGCGCCAGTTGTGACGTGGCCCCGTTCCAGGGTCCGACTGTCCCGTTCTATCCCGGTCACGGCACCAGTTGTGACGTCCCTAAACAACACCAATTGTGACGTCTTCGCCGCGGCGCCAAACGTGCGTCCGCCTGTCGCTCGCTTGTCTCCGTCGTCCGTCCAACTGTCGCTCGGTGACGTTCTAACCCTTTTGGTGATTCGGGTAGGAATCTGGTTAGATTTGATATCAGCCTCGTCGTTCCCAACTCGCTTCCAACGCCTGGTTACCAAGGTAACTGCACTGATCTCCAGTCTGCCTACCCACGTTGTGAATTGATCTTAGACAGACGAGATCAAACAGGGGTTTGGGGCCGTAATGCAAATTGAGTTCAACGGGGGTGATAACACACAAATATGCATAAAAAAAAAATAAAATGAAAACTCAAAAGTTCAAAGTATCAAAGAAAAAGGTAACAAACTTTTTATGTCTAGTTGTTCGGTACATAGGACTGCATCTACCTCCCGACCCGTTCTGTGGATTGTGGCACGTCGCTTTCCTTTAGGCAAGTTTTAACGCTTCAAGTTGTCTGCTCTCTAAGAAATTTGTGTTTCGGTGTGTCTTTGGACGAAAAAAAACTCGAAAAACTTATTTCTGTGGTCTGGTTCTAAGTCGCTCTTCAAACTAATTGTTCTTGGTTGAAGAAGAGTCCAAAATTTTGCGTGAATCTTGGTCAGCTATCTTGAGGCGGTCTCTACTGGGCACTCATCTCTGCCGTCCAGGGCTGAACTAACTCCTGCCAGAGTCCAACGAACTCTGCACTCAACTCCAAACGAACTGGCCTCTTCTGCCCGCTTTCCAACGAACAAACTGATTTCTGTCTGGTGGGGCTTCGTTTTTTATTGACGCCGTCAAAACCGGGGTGGGTCTGTTGGCGTCAGGGGTTCTTCGATAATTCTAAATACATATCCACCTTCTTATTTCTGGTTAGGGATTTTCCACTCTTTTCCATTTTTGGTAATTTTTTTTCTCCCCACTTTCTCACCATGCTTCTGAGGGGCGTGAACTGCCCTCCCCACTTCTTCGTAGCGGCTTCTCATACTTATACTCTGGATGGGGCGTCGACTGTTTTTTCGTGCGTCACGTGACCACTCTCGGCCAATGAGGTCCTGGTCGGGTATCTTTCCTCCTCCTTCGTGCGTCATGTGATCACCACTTGGCCAATGACGTCTTAGTCGGGCGTGAACAACCCGTGGCTTTGTTTTGGAAAAAAAAATACCTTGCTTAACTAAAAAAAATGATCTCTTCTCTTTTTTTTTTTTTTTTTTCTTTCAAGTCGCCGTTATCATGGGCGGTTAATGTGACAACTCTCTGTTCAACACGTGGCGTTTGTCACGCAGTTTATCGGTAATGCACTAGACAGCTGGATTATCTGACATGGTCTAAGAAAGGAATTTTCTCCAAGTTTCCCGTCAATTTGGCGTCTCCAAAGCAGAAATAAAAATATGTCAGTTTCCTTCGATTCATGTGTTTGATAACAAAATTTTATTATCGCAGGGCAAAAGTCTATTCTGTCAAAAAAAAACTTAGCCAGTGAAACTACTTGTGTGTGATTTTAATTTTCCATACCCAGACAAGGCTGTAATCTACACCTGCGTTTTGTCAATTATCAAAATCTAACGCTCCAAAGTGGAATTCTCCTTTGGTGACATCTCTTGATAACACAATTCCATTTTTCGTGGACAATCGGAAATCGGTCAACGCTTGTTCGCAGGTGACCTAGATATTTTCGACATTTGATACCTATAAAAAATAACCCTTTTCTTTCTTATTCCGGTCTCTTAAGCCGTGTGTGTGTGTGTTCGCCTATGACCTGTCTCGTATTACTTTTTTTTTCTTTTTCTACGTTTTCTCTTTCTTTCTTCCAAATCGCCTGAATGCATGGCGGTTCAATCCTCTTGCAAAAAAAGAAAGAATTATTCTTAAAACCTAAAATACATTTCGGCCTTAAATAATCCTCAAATGGTTGATAAACCGTAAAAAAGCAAATCATATATCTATAAATATATCTTTCAAATCGCCTGGATGCATGGTGCCACACTTGTTTTTTTTTTTTTTTTTTTTTTTGTCAACTTTGTACTACTTGTGGTAATGGCCATTTTTAGTATAGCAATTTTCCGCTGGGCGGGAGACCCATTAATTTGGAAATTCTTGCAAAATTCAAATAATTGTTAGATTTTAATGAAACTTTCAGGATTTATTCAAAAATGAATGAATTTATTTTTGAATTTGTTATATATATTTTCAAATGTTCAATCATCTTGGTAAAATAAGTTTTTTTTACCACCCCCGCCAATAACTTAATTTTATGAAATTTTCTATCATTCCAAACAGTTCGCAAATTGTTTTATATTACATATAAGCAGGACTCCTTGGAGAAATGAAATAATAAATTTTTTTTTTTTTTTTTTTTTTTTTGATAACTACTCACAACTTTTTAAAATCTCCTCAAATAGTAAAATAAAAACTGCAATAAAACTATCTAAATATCGAATTATATAGACTTCGATTTGCTTTTACAAATAATATACATTAAGGACATTATTATCCGAAGAAAAAAAATTTCGATGAATAAAGAATTTTTACAAGAATTGTTTTCATTTTCTTTTAGTTTGTTCATTTTTCTTTAATTTTAAAAATGTTTTAAAATTCTTCCAAACAGAATATTCGGTAAGTTAAGTTTTTAAGTGAAGACTATATTTACTAAGCGAAAATTAAAAGCTTAATACAAATCCTGCTACCAAAACTTTTTACTATAATCAAAGATATTTTTTGTCCGTCAAAATGTTATATTTTTTAGTACGATATCTCTTAAGTGACATTAAGGTTAGAAGTTCAAGTGTTTCAAGGCTTGTCTCCTCCTTAGGGAAATCCCTTGAACATAAAAATCTTCGGCTAATAATCTTACTTTCAATTATTAAATTAATAATTAAATTGAGATAATGAAATTATCTGATTTACCAATTTAAACAATTTATAACTGAGCGAGATATTTTAATATAATAATTTTATTTATTATTTTATCTCAGTTATTAAATTAATAATGTAATATTAATAATTAATAAAATTATTTTTCATTATCTTAGCTATGTAATAAAATAGGAGTACAGAGGTAACTCAATAATGTAAGAATTTTTTTAGTTTTTTAAATTATTGTAAGAAACAAAAAAAAACCGTTATGTCAATTCTGGTGCACCGTACTAAACCTGTCAACACCTTCAACCATCAAATTATCAATGGAGACGTGAAAATAACAACACCCCGTGGTCAAGAAATGTTTGTCTAGAACATTTTATGTTATAAGTAAATGATATTTGTTTCGGAACAGATTAATTTAAATTTGCTAATTTTACGAAAAAAACTTTTCAGAAATGTGTAGCGCGATTTTCAAAAAGGAAAAAATAAGTTTCGTCGAAATTTCTCTAAAAAAAAAGTTTAAAATGGCTGTTTCGATTGTTTTTTCTGAAGAATCGACTAAAAGTCATTCAATTTCTAATTGAAACATTCCACGATATATTTTTTTCTGGAATTAAAGAATTTAATCCTTTAGCCTTTAATTGAAACCGGAGGAAATCTTTGAAAAGGATTTTCCTTTATGAAAAATACATTTAAATTCTAGGTATCACCACGAGATCGCTGAAAAAATGAGCATAGCAGGATAACAAAGGCCTTAAATTTGACAAAAACAAATTTTTATCGTCAAAATGTTTATGTTTTTATTAAGAGGAAAGAACAAAGTTATTTTTAATTATTTTTCAAAATGTTTCTGTCTTTATCAAAGCATTCTAACTTTTGATTGAAAAACATCGTTTCTCTTCATCAGCGAGTGTCCTACTAAATAACATAGCGGAGTTTTGTGTTTTTTTTTTAATGGCAGTCATTAATTTTGAAAAATCTTGTAAAAATAAATATAATTGTCAGATTTTAATGAAACTTTCAGAAACTATTCACAAATGATGGAAATTATTATGAATATGTTGTTTTTTTTTAAACTCATGGTAAAAAACTTTTTTAATATTTATTACCACCCACTATAATTAATTTTATGAACACTCATGAAATTCTAATTGGTACAGTTTTAGTGAAAAGTACAAGGCTTAGCTGAAAGCAAATCATTTTTTTTTTTTTAGTTGACACTCTTCGATCTTAAAATCACCTCTGAATTGTAACATACGAAACTCAATAAAACAAAAATATTATTTAATTTCAAAAGCTTTTAGTTGCTTTTATTTGTTTGTAGGAATATGGAAAATATTTTCTGAAAGCAAAAAAGGTTTTCAATGAAAAATAAATTTTTACAACAATTATTTGTTATTTCATAAATTATTTTATTTTTTTACATTAAAGTTGTTAAATATTCTAAAAATAATGAAAATCTTGTACACCTTCGTCAGTGGTGTTATTAAGGAGATAAATATCATTTACAGATTATAAAATAAAGTTGGTTACAGTCAGAAAGTTGCCAATAGCTAAAAATCTAATACAACATTTTTTGTGCCCTAAAATAGCTAAAATTCAAATATACGGAAGACAGGAAGCATCATAAAAACAATAGTCCGTCACGTGGTTTGCGTTGTGACGATAAAATTCTGCTTTCGTCAAGTTTAAGGTCGTTTCTATCATGCTATGCCGACTTAAAAATAACAAGGTAAATAAGTTGTTCACATAAAGCTAAACTGTCAATTGTGACCTTCCGTACTATAACTTTTCCTCCGGTAAGATGAAATTACGCACATGTCACATGTCAATCAACACCTCTGGTAAGCCCGGCTTTCTATCATTTGAAAGTACTTTTTTTTTTTCAGCGCAGAAATTAAGTAATGTTTGTTTCAAAATACATTAAATAAACTTTATAATTTCTAATTTTCTTAAATTAATTTAAAAAAAAAATCATAATTGATTTTTAAACGATTTTTAAACGATTTTTAAACGGAAAATTTCACCTTTGTAAAAAAAAAAAAAAGTCAAAAAAAGGCTGACGATTGATTTTCTGTCAATTTTGCTAATAAAAAAATATAAGATTTTTAACGAAAATTTTGGACTTGCTAGAAATTATTAAAAAATGATCAAAAAATGATCAAAAAATACTTTGATCTTTTCTCTTGATAATAACATGACATTTAGACGATAAAAAATATTTTCATTAAGTTTAAGGCCGTTTTTATCTTGCTATGCTCCTTTTCCAGCGATCTCGTGACGATATCTAAATCATTTAAACCATAAGTATACGAATTTTTGGAGGTACCTATAAAATTTAAGATGTGTTCAATTTTGTCGTTAGAAAAAAAAAAGAATCATTTCGTAAGCAGACGATAAAAGGCCGCCATTTTGAAATTTCTTACAGCGTGAAAGGGACACTGAATCAATTTACTTAACATCTGAATGTTAAAAATGATTGTGAAGGCAGAAAATTGGAGCCTTTCTCTCTGTTTCTTTTACCCTTTCTTTCCTTCCGTTTCTTTAATTGCTCTTCTCTCTCACTCTCACTTCTGCATCGATAACCACTCTCTCCTTAGTTTCTTTCGATTTCTCTCACTTTTCACTCACTCTAACACACTCTATTTCCTTCCTCCTCTCTCTATATATTATTTACTTTTTTTCTCTATCAATCTCACTATTCCGTTCTTCATTCTCTTATTACATTCTCTTAATCCCACCCCCGCCTTCATTTGTTTGGGATTTTAGAAGAAAATTAAAGTAAATCGATTTGCTTTTTTTTCTCAAATCTAAATATTTGGAGTCATTTTATTTTCGGTTTCAGAAATCGACTTTTTATGGTTTTGAACTTTGAACTTTTTTTATTTTCTAAAAAAAATTTTTGTCTTTGCATTTTCAGATTTCATTTTACCTGAAAGAAATCTAAAAATGGCTTTGTCTTTGAGGAATGAGATTAAAGGAAGCAAAAATATTCGGCCTGCAACTGGAGAAAGAAATCGAAGATTTTGAAATTCGGATCTGTGAAATAATTGAAGTAACGAAGAAATCGATTGAACAATTGTCAATCGATTGCGAATTGAATTGCTCAAAGGTCTGACAGGATTTACACTATTCGGACTATTGTCCTCATCTTTGTCGCCAAGGACACATGGCACAGTGGATAAAGGCGTTGGTTAGATCCAGTGACAGATACAAAGTGAGTTCAATACCCGGTTAAGGCAGTGGATAACTTTCTGAGGGAAAATCTGACATAACTGACATCCATCAAACATGGAACGTGAACAGTCTACCCCAGTGATCGAAATAAAGAGTTCAGTTCGAAATTCCAACGGCCGAAACGTTGTGATAAATATGGCGACAAAGATGAGGACAATATAGTCCGAAAAATGTAAATACTGTAAATAATACCTCATCTCAGAAATATAGACAGAATATGAGTCTGGCAGGAATTCGGTGAATTTCTGGAAAAGACAAGGATGAAGGCCGCAGAGTTGTGGGTCCAAATGACACTTGTTCTTATACTGAAAACAAAAAAAGATCGATTATTGATTACAATGAAGGCAATGGATTAAGAAAGAAAAGGGAGTGAATCCATTACAGCGTTGATAACAAAAAATTGCTTCCTTTAAGAAACGAAAAATAGGGATTTGTACCATCTAAAGGACAGAACCGGTAAAAATTCTTCTGGATTTATGTAGTTTTTGTCTTTGTTTCAAATTTAAAAAATAAAACAATTCACCATTAATAGCAAGGATTTCTGTTTGTTTGTTTTTTGGCTGACTTTACATTAACGTCAAAATAAATCAGAATAAAATGTGACTCATTTCATTTTCTCACTGTAAAATATAACAAGACAAATTAAGAAACGAAGAAATTAAAATTCTAAATATAAATATAAATTTATATAAATAAATTTATATAAATATAAATATAAATTTATATAAATATAAAAGAC
>CAHIKZ030004317.1:0-10000 GCA_903632075.3 Acanthosepion pharaonis | reverse complement strand
TTCGATACTGAATTTCCCAGACTATATATATATTATCATTGCTACTAACCGTATTTCTGGATCTACTAACTGTTAAACTTTTTATTATTACGTCAATACATTTATTTGCTTTATTTTATTCTTGCGTTTGTCATTCATTTTGAGACCATTTCATCCCGGAATCCACAACCAAATTCCAGCGACGAAGATTTGAACTCAAAAAGAACAAACAACAAAAATTTTCCCTCGTCGTCCACAACAAATTGACGACATTTTTAGTTACGAGAATTAAAATACCTAAAATTGAGTTATCATTTAAGATTTAATATTTTAGTAGAACTGGTAAAATACCAAAATGACCAACCAAATATACAGCTAAATAAAGAATGGAAAAATATATTAAAAGCAATTATATTACAAACGCAGAAGGAAAATATAAGAAAGTTAATAGAATTAATTTAGGAACTAATATTGATAGTATAAAATGTTATAACAAGCAACTAAATTTTTAAAAGAGGCAAAAATTTAAAGACGCATTTGGATTACCATAGAATATTTTCAAATATTCTCTAGATGAGGATAAAAAATTTTGGAAATTTTGTTCATTTTTAATGAAGATATCTTTTTACATCGACTGTCAAAATTGGACAGAAGCAAAAATGCTAATACTATTGGTATAAAATTATAAACTAGAAGAATATACAAAATTCAAATTATATCTTGCCAAAAAAATTAATTAACGTTTGACGAAGTGACATGTCTTAAGAACTCTTCAGCTCTAAAACATCACTTTCTTTTTTTTGGAAATTATTTTTATAGAAAAAATTTTCGATAATGAGGATTATTCCACGTTTGGCAATCGTAAATAAACATTTGACGACTTCAAACTAGCTTATCTTAACCAGACAAAAGAATTGTCATTTTCTTCAAGGTTAAAATTACAACAAAGATAAAAACAAATTTAGCAAATGCTTTCAAAATTTTTTTTATGAACCGTCTAATACTAAAATATTATCGGAATATTGCCAAACATGTTTAATATAAAAAAAAAAAAAGGACAAAGAAGAAATTAAATATTGGCTTTTAATTTTTTGTTAAACAAAAGTTACGTTCTTAAAAATCCCGGAAAAAAACAAAAATTTTATGAGATAAAAAGACAACATACAGGACAAATTATGACGAATGAATCCCTTATTGTATAAATTCTCCTTTAGCAATGTTTTTTCGATGTGGAAAAACTACATTTTGAACAGTTTTCCGTTTTTTGTTTGAAAAACTGTCTTTTAAATTTTCAATTTTAGGGCCACAAGGCATCCCAATGTAGGAATAGAAAAAAATGCTAATGAACAAGAATGTACTAGGATGCATAACGATAATACACCAACATAAAATAGTTTTGAATTCCAACTGGAAATTTTAAATAAAAAAAATAAAATTGCAACTGGATTCAGGTTCCAAACAATGTAATCAACCTACAGACATGAAAAAACTTTTTAAAGAATCCTACCTCTGTTACACAAATAAAAAAAATAAAATTTGAATTAGAAATAATTTTGAATGCAAATTTTCGGCAAACAAAAAAAATTAAGATATACGTCATGAAAGATTTTTTGAAAATCTAGTAGGTATCGACTGAATGCAGAAGTTCAACGTTTGGGACCTTGATAATCAACTCTTTTTTTGCAAAAGAGGTTGAACCATCAGATACTATAAAATTGAAGGAAGAATTATAAATGAATTTGCTGAAAACCTTCCATTTTCCTTTCGAGTGTTGAGACGATGCAAAAAAATTTAAAATTTCAAAATAGAATTAAAAAATAAACGTCCAACCAATTTTTAAAAAGAAGCGAAATGTACCGTTCGTTACTATAGAAAAAAATGGACAAAGAATTGGACAAGATCTTGAAAAACATGGGATTTCTTTTTAAAAAAAAAAAGAGTTTAGTGAGTGAGCGGCGCCATTTGGTTTATATAAAAAAGAAATCAGGAGAAATCGGCGTTTGCGCAGACTTTTCGACAAACTTAACAAGGCGATAAAAGACCACTTTTACCCATTTTTTAGAAATTATATTTACAAATTTCAATGGCGGCAGATATTTTTAAAATAGATCTTTTTCTGGGTATCTACAAATCCCAGTACAAGAAGATTAATTTTAAAAAATCCTTTGCATTAATACGCATAAAGGGTTGTACAAATTCAACAGACTAATTCGGAATAAAAGATTACCAGCAATTTTTCAGCAAACGATGGAACAATGCTTATTAAAAAAATTTCGTGACCACTTATCTGGATGATATTCTAACTAAGAATTACAATGTTGAAGAGTATACATTTACATAAAAGGAAGTTTTCAGAAGACTTCAGGACTTTTTTTCAAAAAAAAAAGGAGAAAAGTGTGATTTTTTCCTAAATGAAATTAAATATTTATTTGATTTCTGATTATAAATGAAAATGGCAGGAAACCAGACCCAGAGAGGGCATTAAACTTGATTTGTGATTTGCCGAAACCAAAAATGTTGCATTGAAAATAAAAAAGTTTCCTTTTTCCTATCCATTACTATGGCGAATTTATTGATAATTTGCATAAATTGAGGGCTCCACTAAATGAATTACTGATAAAGGAAAAATAATTTTTATGGACAAATAGGATTGTAAAAAGTTTTTTCAATAATACAAAAATTAATTTTTGTTAGACTTGACACATTGTTCATGATCCCATTTACTCGAAATCAAAACATTGCAAACTACGCGATATCATATGGGGTAGGTATATATATTCTACAAGTGAAGAGGAACGGTACAAACAAACCCGTTGCAAAACGCATCTAGATTGATTATTACCGGCGGAGAAAAAATATTCACAGATCGTTGTATCTAATTGTTAATTTTGCAGTAACTCGTTTTCACAGATATATTTATGGGAGAGAGTTCATTTTCAAAACAGAAATAAACCACTTCTTAGGATTTTCGGATGAAAAAATGTCTACCAGTCTATACAGAGAACAGACTTTGAAGATGGGGAACTGTGTTACTAAACTAAATTTTTTTGAATTTTACCATCAAAAAAAAAAGGACACGCTGATGGACTATCGCGATTAATACCTGCGAAAATGCGAACCGTTGAAGATTAATAATTGTGGCAATACAAGTGAAATATGAAATCAGTTAGGGTTTATGCAATTTTTACATGTAACGCTTTTTTACAGATAAGAAGAAAGCAGAAAGAGACGAATTTAATCAGAATACCAAGAAAAAAAAAATAAAAGAGAAGGTTGACAAAATAGCAGACAGAAGTTTCTCAATCTGTGACAACATATTATTGTTTAACGAGATGTACTAATACCGAAGTCATATACAAGAAGGATCTTTAAAATATTTTTCACTTTGGACATCCCGAAAAAAAACAATGAAATCACTTAGTTAAAAGAAGTTTTAAACTGGCCGAACATGGACGATGATATTACGCAAATGGTTGAAAGTTGACAAAAGTTTTCCCCTGCTGCGGCGAAAGCCCCAAAGAACAAAGGTTTGGCCTTCATTTTTTGAATCCGTGGTCCAGAATCCACGTGGATTACGCAGGACCCATTGAAGGTTAAAACAATTTAATAACAGTAGATAGTTTCAGTAAAACACAGAGGTTGCCAGATTTAAACATGACGACAGAAAACAATGCATAAACTGTTTACAAAACTATTCGCGAGATTTTCTCGCGGATTGTTTGGTTTAGCGATTGTGGCGGACATGAGACAGAACCTGGGACGAGCACAACTGGTCGCGACTTGCCTTGTCCCCGCCAAAAAAGAGCCCGTATTTGCTTAGCATGTAAAGCTACTGCAGTTGAAATGAGGGAGAGAAAAAAAAGCACTTACCGCTCTGCCGTAATCCATCCTCGGCCAGATAACGTAAAAGAATGAGGGGGACTGGCATTGCATTTTTATGCAATAACGATGCAATGCATTATGGGACATGGACGCAATGAATTATGGGATCACATGAAGACGCAAGGGATTATGGGTATATGAACAACTATAAAAGCAACTACTTTTTTCCGAGTCGGGGAGTTCTTCGAGGGACGTTCACGGTTGACGGCAAGAACGGGCAGTTAGTGTGATTTGGAGACAACTCAAGAAGGAACGACTCAAAGTTGAAATATCAGCTGGGAGAGCTTGAATTTACTCGCTGGTTACTGTTTTCTTTATTCACCTCAAGCTATTTCGGCATATTGATTCTTCAAAATGGAAGGCAAGGTCTTTGACGTCCGTTTGATTCCAGAATTCAGCGGCGCCCCAACGGATATGCCCATTGTTGAATGGATAGAAAATGTGGAATTGGTCTACGAACTTTGTGCCATGGACAAGATCGAGCGCATCTTGCCTCTACGACTTCGAGGCGGTGCCCTTGCTGTGTATAGACAACTCAGTGGAGAGCAGAGGGCAGACGCGGAACAAATTAAACGGGCCCTTATGACTGCATACGCGACTGACAGATTTAATGCGTTCGACCAATTTATGGGACGGCGTCTTCGCCCAGGGGAAACTGTGGATGAATTCCTGGCTGAAATGCATCGTTTGGCGCGGCTAATAGGAGAACCGCTACCTGATCGGTGGATGGCATGCATTTGTGTCAGGACTGCCACATCTTCCAGGATGGACGACATGAATCTAGAACAGATTCTGACCCGAGCAAGGGCTATTATGAAGGATGCCAGGTGCATTGGCCGCCGCATCCGTAGAGCTACCGCGCTCAGAAGCTGAGGTTCCCCTGCCAAACCTGTTAGAAGAACGATTACCTGCTACAAGTGCTCTGGACCCAAACTATATGGCGAAGAATTGTACACAAGGACGTCAGGAGAGGTCAAACAGAACGCAGAGGTCTGGCCGCGACAAGCGGTGTTTTCGATGCAGTGGCATTGGACACATTCCTCAGAATGCCAGGGAAACGCCCAAGGGGAGAAGGCTGGCGCTGACGAGCAAGTAAAAACCCGGAAGTTACCCACCGTACAAGTATTTGTAGATGGAGTAGAGTGCACAGCTCTAGTGGATTCGGGATGCTCACAGACGTTGGTGAGCAAGACTGTGTGTCGCTGCTGGAAGCAGGAAGAGGTGGGAGTGTTGACTGCCGACGGGAAGACCCTGAAGTGCCGTGGATACGGTAAAGTTAAGTTGGGCGTCGAGCAGATTCAGCCCGTGACTGTTGAGGTTCTGGTCGTGGAAGGGCAGTTGCTAGGATTCGATCTTCTTCTCGAGATTGATGCAATCAAAGTGTTCGGAGGTGTTTATTTGACCGAATCAGGCGAAGCGCGTTTCGGAAACCTGAACACATGTGCCGCCATTGTTATCAACAAGCCTGACTTTAGAGTGACGTTTAACCCGAGCACGAAAACGTGGACTGCATTGTGGAAGTGGACGAGTGGTCATTCACCTAGCAAGTTGGTCAATAAAGTTCAGGAGTACACAGTACCTGGCCACATCCGAGATGCATACGATGAAGAACTAGCACGGTGGCAGCGAGACGGATGGCTACTGCCATATCCCGAGAAAGAGCTTGGCCCACCCAAGGGACTAATTCCCTTAATGGCAGTCGTACAAGAACACAAACAGAAGGTCCGGTACTTGACTATCGGGAGTTGAACGGCTTTGTGGACGCATTCACGGCTGACGCAGAGGTGTGTACGCAGAAATTACGAGAATGGCGACGACAAGGAGCTGACGTATTGCTGTTGGATTTGAGAAATGCGTACCTACAGATTCACATTGACAAATCGCTATGGCCGTTTCAAACAGTGGTCATTAAGGGCAAGCGGTTTTTGCTTACGCGTTTGGGTTTGACCTGAATGTGGCACCACTTGTCATGAAGTCAGTAATCGACATGATAACCCCAGGATCAGGACATTAAGAGTGCTACGTCGGCATATGTCGACGATATCTTCATAAATGAAGGCCTAGTTTCTGCAGCGCGTGTAAGACAGCACTTTGCAGATTACGGGCTAGTCTGTAAAGATCCGGAGCGATTGAGAGACGGAACTAAGGTCCTGGGTCTGCAAGTCTGGGAAAAAAGCAACTCCCTTCGATGGAAGCGGGGAGGTCAGGTTCAGAAATTGCTCAAAAGGTGACCCGCCGAAGCGTATTTTTCCTTGTGCGGGAAACTTGTGGGTCATTTCCTGTGTGGTTGTTGGCTTAGGGTGGCAACTGCATTTATTAAGCGTTATGCAAGCACACTAACCAAAGGATGGGACGACGAGATAAAGGATGCCCCTCTTGGACGTATGCTGGAGGAAACAGTGGCCAGAGTGCGGGAATCAGATCCTGTCGGCGGAGACTGGTGTGAACGGCAATGAAATGACAGTTTGGGTGGATGCAAGCTCCGTGGCCACGGGAGTAGCACTAGAGGTGAATGGGAGCGTCGTGGAAGATGCTTGCTGGTTGCGTCCAACCAATGATGCCAAACACATTAATCTTGCTGAGCTTGATGCGGTGATCAAGGGCGTGAATCTTGGCCTGCAGTGGCCACCGATTCAGCATGTGTGCATCGGTGGGTGTCTGACAACCTGACAGGAAAGACGCGCGTGAACACGAAGGCGG
This sequence comes from Acanthosepion pharaonis, assembly GCA_903632075.3. NCBI lineage: Eukaryota > Metazoa > Mollusca > Cephalopoda > Sepiida > Sepiidae > Acanthosepion > Acanthosepion pharaonis. The sequence goes on along the minus strand of CAHIKZ030004317.1, from coordinate 3,439 downwards.
CGGGTGAAATGCTGATGAGGCGGCGCTTAGGAGACACTGCGAGCTTTGGTGGAGGAGTACGCACGACTATGACTGTGACGTTGGTAAAATCTTGTCAGAACCAGCGCTGACAGCCTCACCAGAGTGCTGCAACGCTGGTTGGAGATGCACAAGAAAGGAGGAGAACCTGTGCAAGTGAGTTGTGTCACTGCAACGAGCCAGTTGAGTGAAACGCCAGGTGACCCACATCCACCAGCAGAGTGGGCACCCAGGTGTTAAAAGAACAATGTACTTTGCTAGGACCGTAGATCCAACGGTGTCTAAGGAACTGGTAAAATCTGTTGTTAGAACCTGTGAAGCCTGCCAATCGATCGATCCAGCACCAATGCATTGGAAGAAAGGAAATTTGAGTGTGAGAAAAAACTGGAGCAGGTTAGCAATGGACGTGACCCATTACAATGGTAGCCATTTTCTTACGCTCATTGACTGTGGTCCCTCCCGTTTTGCAGTATGGCGGCCACTGAGACGGCAAGACTCTACTGGTGTCATTCATCAGCTAGAGACAGTCTTCTACGAACGAGGCCCGCCGACTGAAATACTGACTGACAATGACACCACGTTCACTTGCAGACAATTTAGGGAATTTGTAAACAGCTGGGGCGTGCATTTGAGGTTCCGGTGCGCTTACGTGCCGTCTGGAAATAGCATTGTGGAACGCAACCACAGAAGCGTCAAAACCATAGCTGCCAGGAAAAATGTTCAGTCTTGGAAGCGGTTTACTGGCATAACGTCACACCTAAGGACAACCTTTCACCTTCCACGGCACCGGCTGATGTACTGCACATACCACGTCCGGGTGAGAGGCATCGACGTGATGCCCCCCGCCTGAATCACAAATAACCGAAGGGGGAATACAAGAAAGGGACATTGTCTGGGTTAAGACTCCACGTGGTAAATGCACGACCAAATTTGGAACCGGACGTGTGACCGAGGTGGTGAGTCAGCAGTCGAGTGCGGGTCGATGGAACGCCTCGTCATGTTAGGAGACCTGCGCCCTTTTTTGGCTCAAATCCCACAACTGACGAAGAAGACACGGAGGATAGTGAACAGCCAATATACATAGAGTTGATTCAACAACCAATCACTCCGATAGCGGTAGTTTGCCAATAGATCGGGACGTGTCTAATGAGAGCTCCTCTGATGAAGAAGTTCAACCAATCCCCTTCGAGGAGCACCCGGAACAAAAAAAGATCGTATCCTCACTGTCATCTGTGGATCAGGAGATTAGGTGGGGAGTGTGGCGAACATGAGACAGAACCTGGGACGAGCACAACTGGTCGCGACTTACCTTGTCCCCGCCAAAAAAGAGTCCGTATTTGCTTAGCATGTAAAGTTACTGCAGTTGAAATGAGGGAGAGAAAAAAAAGCACTTACCGCTCTGCCGTAATCCATCCTCGGCCAGATAACGTAAAAGAGTGAGGGGGGACTGGCATTGCGTTTTTATGCAATAACGATGCAATGCATTATGGGACATGGACGCAATGAATTATGGGATCACGTGAAGACGCAAGGGATTATGGGTGTATGAACAACTATAAAAGCAACTACTTTTTTCCGAGTCGGGGAGTTCTTCGAGGGACGGTTAGTGTGATTTGGAGACAACTCAAGAAGGAACGACTCAAAGTTGAAATACCAGCTGGGAGAGCTTGAATTTACTCGCTGGTTACTGTTTTCTTTATTCGCCTCACAATTTACCTCCAATGACTTCAAAGAATTTTGTGAGACATATAAAGTAAAGCATATCAAGATAGCTCCGTACCGCCCGAGGTTGAACGGACAAGCTGAAAGTTTCGTTGACACACTAAAAAGAGCGTTAAAAAATCGAGGATGTACTGACGATAAAAGCGATACAACAGTTCCTCCAAGTGTACAGAATAACACCTAACGTGAACACGCCATCGGGTCTTTCTCCAGCGGAATTGATGTTTGCTCGGAGAATAAGGTCTGTGTTTGACAAATTATTGCCAAACAAGAACAAAAAACAGTATACACCTATTGTACCCAAGAGATCATTTAAACCTGAAGAACGGGTTTGCTTTTAGGATGTTTAGAAACAGTATGGCTTAATGGGAGCCAGGCACACTAAGTACAAGGCGAGAAGTTTTCACATAGAAGACAGATCGACAAATTACAAAAAGACGGGTTGAGGAGCCAAGGTCGTCACCCGCAGGAAACGACGATTCTATGGAAGCAATCTTCAAAGCGTTTGAGATCCAAAGACCACAGGAAGACACAGAAATGAGAAGGTCAAACAGGAAGAGAAAATTTACCGAACCCCTGATTATCAACCATAAGAGAAAAAATACTAACTCCCCGCAAAAGGGATCTAAGGAGGGGAGTGTTATGGGATCCACCCCTTTTTCATACAAGTGGACTCGACCAGTGTGTACTTGTACTGCTTCCGGTGAATACCGCTTTGTAGGAGTCACAGTTGCGAGCACGTAGACTCAGAAGAAAGTCATACTTCGATACTGAATTTCCCAGACTGTATATATATATATTATTGCTACATTCATTTGAGACCGGATCTCATCTTGGAATCCACAACAGATAGATAGATAGATAGATAGATAGATAGATAAAAAGTAAACATGAAGTAACTTTTCTCAAAAGGTTTTCAAACCACACACGCATACAGGAATAGATGAATGCTTTTATATATATATATATATATATATATATATATATATATATATATGTGTGTGTGTGTGTGTGTGTGTGTGTGAATAAAGAAAAATCGAATTTGTAAAGAAAAGTTTTTTGTTTTTGTCTTTATTCATATTTTCATTTTATAGATATATTTTATTTTTATCTGAATTTTACATAGATAGCTAGGCAGAGAGAGACAGACTATATATATATATATATATATATATATATATATATATATATATAGATAGATAGATAGATAGATAGATAGAAAGTAATTTTTCTTAAAATGTTATGCCGAACCGCACATGCACACGCAACACGCACGCACACACAGAAACTCTGACATACACACATACATACATTATAAACAAAATAGTTTCATTATTAAAATTTTCTAGGTAGCTAATATATATATATATATATATATATATATATATATATATATTGTTACGAACTGGTAGCATATAGATGAACCACGGTTTTAAAAAAAAAGGAAACGTGGGATCCTTTCTCGGTCTTCACTCAGAAAAAGGAAGCGACACAAGGGAATCAACGAAGAACAGACACAAGACGATCGATTTCAAAATAAAGCATTTATTTATAAATACATATAAACAGATAAAGAAAGAAAAAAAAAGGAACATTCATTTAACAAAGAGGAAAGGAATCATTAAAGAATAGAAGGCATGAGCGAATACATACATATATGAAAACAGATCAAACCAAGAGAATTAACTTATCTTTCAGT
>CAHIKZ030004316.1:1572500-1611482 GCA_903632075.3 Acanthosepion pharaonis | reverse complement strand
CATTGCCATTCTTATTACGGGTCGATGAAAGTGTGGCGAATCAGAAGGTTAGAAAGCGATAGTGAACCGCTGCCAACACCATCGATTTCCCAAGTTTTAACTACTTCTTTTATGCTTCATCTTTCTAATAATAGAAAAGCGGAATTCTGAACTCCTACAATACGCCCACATAAATTCACACATAAGCATAGCCTATTTTACCTGTTTTGATTGCTGTAAATTATTTGAAAATATTGATTCGTTGTATTTCTTTATGGAAAACAATAACAGAAACAATATATTTTTTTTTTCCATTCAAAATTTTCCTGGTCTCCATTTTAATCATTTTCACATTACTCATTTCATGTAAACCGGTCTCTTAATTACTCTTACTAATTTATTTCTCCCTTTAAAATAGACCTGAACGTTATTATATTGTGTTCTGCTATGGTATATATTTTTTACCTAATTTTGCCAATGTTTTACGAAATGAAAATAACTCTAATTTCGTAATTGTCGGAATCTATTACCTTTACCGTTTGTTTATTGCAATGTCTAACAAGACAGATATAGGTTATCTAAACCCAAGTTTTCTTCGATGCAATAACTTTGTATATCTTGCTATTGTGGCGAAAAAGTAATTCTCAGAGCTGCTAATCATGAAAAAAGAAAAAAATCAAACATCTGTATGAATTTCTGTGATGGGTTTCATTATTTATGTTACAAGACTATTTGCTTCATTATATTGTTACGATCGTTGTGTCCTCCTAATTTACCGATGCGGGTAAACTTAAACGAATTTCGAAACGAACCCCTTATTTACTTATGGGTATAGACTTTTCTTGTTCCGCTGAACATGTCTAGATATATTCCCACTGAGACCAAGAACACAATGCTCGACTACTCAAAGAGATGGTTCGTCCAGTTGGTGATACAGTAATTGAGTTCAATCCCTCCGTCGGACAGAGTGTACTTTGGCACTCTCATGACTGTGCGAGCAATAACTGAATAATAATAACTCACAACTAGAAGAAATAGCTGTAGATATCGCCGGGTGTATGAGAACAATGTTCCCATTCTTCTTTTATTTGCCTTCAGGGTGTAGACGTTTATGTCTTTCAACTTCTTCCTGTCACTTGTATCTCTCAATAAGTTTTGTCTTTTTGTTATTTCTCCCCTACGCTTTTCCGCAAACCACTTGCTTAAGCCCGTTATGTAGGTCGCGCTTTGCTTTCTCTTGTCAATATTTTCTTCTATCCGTCCTGTGAGTATCACATATTCCAAGCCCTCATTTCTCTTTACGTGTCCCAGAAATTTCAGCTGCCTCTTCCTGATGTTATGTATAAGTTTCCTCTTCGTTTGAATTCTCTCCAAATCCTCATATCTGCTCAGTTGTTAGGTCCATGTTATAATTAGTATCCTTCTGTAAAAACATATCTATGTTGCCTGCAGTCTCTTCTTAATCTCTAGGGAGGCCGACCAACATTCGCTGCCGTAAAGGAGGAAAGATATCACGTGGCAGTTCAGTGCTATTTTCTTTGTTATCAACGAAACCTGCCTGCACAGCTTTTTAATGTGATTTTGGACATCCCATATGTCTTCGGATCTTAGCGTCGCACATTCCATTCACTGTCAGAAATCTTCGCAGATATTGAATTTTCTACACCTGCTTGATTTTAGTGTCCCCGACCTGTAAATCGCATGTCGGTCTTATCGTTTTGCTGGTGAACATACATTTTGTTTATGCTTAGTCCCTTCTTTTCGTTCTCTTTCGCTGAATTCTGTAGGAGGTTTTGTAGTTTCCTTTCCGTGTCTGTTCTCAGCACTCTCATCATCGTATCTCATGTAGTTAAGATTGTGGACGCCGATGATGAATTCTGGAAGTATTTCCATTTCTCTCAAACCAGTCTTGTATAGGTTTAAAATGTCCGGTGAGGAGACACATCCTTGCTTTATGCCCGTTTTCTCTTTTTGTATATCAGCCGAACTCTTTTATCTCTATGAAGGCAGTTTGCAGCCAGTATTTGCTTTTGATTATTGTAATATCTTTCTTGGATATATCAATGTTGCTGAGTAGCTCTAACGTACCATTGTGGGGTACTTTACCGAAAGCCTTTGTGTTACCTGTAAAAAGCAGGTACACGTCCCTCTTAATTTGTAAAGCTCTTTCTAATAACATTGTGTTCCGCATTTTATTTATCAAAATATTCATTTCATATTTCCCTTTGTCGTATTAACAAGAACACAATGACCGATGCACAGAGATTGCAACAAAAAGGATTAAGACGAAAGTCCGCGTGTAAATATGACATTTTTTTTTTTTTTTAATTTTCGATGTCTGAATGTCGTTTTATATTATAAAAACGAATGGTTTGTTCATTTATTGACAGGATGTCTATTTTGCGATGTGGAAAATACATAAATTTTAAGAATTATATATGTAGGAAAAAAGTCATGCATGACAATCGTTTGACTGAAATTAGATAACCGATCAAATAAGTTTAATGATTAAAGATATACGCCTCATTTTAAATTAAGTGAAAATATATTGTTATATATCTACACGAATTACCATTTGGTTTTGTATGGGATAGAATAATTATGGAAACATTTCGGGACTGCTTCATTTAAATCAGAGCAGCTTTCTACGTGTTATTTATAGAAGGAACACGTTTAGTCCAGTGCTTCCCATATATAGGTGTGAACGAAAGGACTCCTCGGCGTGGTGTAATGGTTAGCAAGCTGGTCTTGCTAAAACTGTTTACAACTGAATAGTGAGTTCGATTCTCACTGGGTGCTCCATACTTTCGGGCATGTGCCACATCTAAGCCTCGCTTAGAAAATTAATATAGGTGTGAACGAAATATTCGAAATCACTACATAATTGGCCAGAAATAAAACGAGGACAAAATATTCATGCTTTTAAGAAATGCTATACAGTAAGGATAGCATCGTGAGTATAAAACAAAATACATTCTAGTGTTAACTTTACAAAGAATTAATGACGTTTGACTTGCTTTAGTATTTGTATATCTGGTAGTATAGTACATCGGGTTATAAAATCTTTTTTTTTCCCTTTATATTATGAATAAAATCACGACAATTAACATAAAGGTATTTGAAAAGCCAATGGGTTTATTATATGACAAACAACTCTTATTACTTCAAATGTTATGCTTAACTGATACACGTCTTTGAAATAGACGCCCCATTTTTGTTTTGTTTATTAATCGGTATATATTATGTCTACCAGCCTTTCCACTCCGGAAAGCTTAATAAAGAAGATGTTACAGAGCATTTAACATTTTTTATGTTTTCTCGAAAACGCAGACCGCTAGACCTAATACACATCATTTAAAAACACAAAAATAGACAATCATTGTCTATTTCAAACACATGTATATATTAAAATAGCTTTTGAAATCTTAAGTGATTTCTCATATGAATGTACTTGAATTAGTTTTAATAAAGAAACTCTACGAAAATAGTGTGAAAAATTTTAGGAAACATGGTTTCAAAATTACATGAAAAAGGGATTTATGCTAAACATTTAGGCGAATAAATGCAATGCTTGTATTTCTAGTGCCGTGACTTAAGCACTCCTAGAAATGCATTGCCTTTCAAAAAAGTATTCACATCTGACAGGAAGGGTTATTTCTTAGTCAATGAATGTGTATTTAAGTATGCACATTTACAAGCCATTTTCAAGTCCGTGCCCTTAAGGTGTCTCTATGGAGCCACAACCATTTGCGTTAGTCAATCTAGATTATTTCACAATGGAAGAAGTGTACATATTCATTTTATGTACACTGTCTCTTCTATAGATGAGCAGACATACATCTCTACAACTTCGTGTTTATAGGTGTTCTAATCACTTAACCATATACTCTGACATCCATTCATCAATATATTTGGTGAGATTACACGCCGTTTTCTGTGTCTCTCTTGTCGTCGATATATCTAATGAATACTACACTTTGTAAAACTTTTCACGATCAGCGCAAGCCAAATTGAACAAAAACAAAACCGTACGACGAGAGAGAATTGTTATATAGATGCTTGATAGCCTGATATGATTGTTGCGTTGAAAAGTTTAGAGACATAATAAATAAAATCTACAACAGTGGTGATATAAAGAAAAACATAAGTAGTTATATTTTCATTGTACTATCTATGAAAATAGGTTGCAAACTGAAGTGATCACCATCGGACATTAATCCTAATGAGCTGTATAACGAAATTTATCCTAATTCCGATCTGTGTGTGATAATTTACGCAATAGCGGTTTGATAAAGTACGTTACAAATAACTGTCGGAGCATTTAGTAGCATTGGCACATCTGGGAAGATCATTAGAATTCACCACTGCCTTAACTTGTAGTGGGAAATTAACAGGAGATAACTGATAACTGACATCCATGGCACGTGGAGCTAGAACAATCTACCCCAGTGACGAAATAAACGGTTCAGTTCGACATTCCAACCGCCGGAAGAAGGCCAGAGCGTACAACGGCCGAAACGTTGTAATAAATATGTCAACAAAGATGAGGACAATAGTCCGAATAATGTGTAGAAAAAGCACAGTTATGTATCACATCAGGAATGATGTTGAAATGTCTAAAAGACAGAATAACGACAGCGGCTTTGCGAAATTTGAAACTGATATGACAAATTAAAGGCAAATAAAACAAAGGAAATCATTGGATAACCTATCTAGCGAGCTTGAATAAATTGATGGCGGATCAAAGATTAGGTTTGATAACGAGATGAGAAAATGTATTAAAAATGATATAAAAGATAGAGAATGGTAGAGAGCCATGTTCGCCAATATCCAGAATGGATACCACATTTAGAAGAATAAATCCAAGAGAGCTCAAACTCTCATTTGACTTTAAATTCTTCCCCCAACATTTACTTAACATTTTTTCTTACAAGGTAATTTCATGGTCTTTGAAATTCCTCTGTATACCCCAAATCACTGTCATTACGAATTCCTTCTAATCTAAGTATACCCTTCAGTATTCAGTGCCTAATATGGTGATGTTATAAACGTATCTTACGTAAGCGTAACATAGATGCGGTACCAGGACAAAAGTGTGTAGAACCCAGTAAGGATCGAACGCACTATTGAGACGTAATTGGCCTGGAGAGACATACGTGGTAATCATTTTATCCCTCACTACCAAATATGGTATAGCTGTCCAAAATATTTTTCTTAATAAATTTTCCGATATTATGATACGATATTTTCGCTTCTAAATGTATGATCGCTATTACAGATCCTGTGAATTATACTTCAATAATCCGTCGTCTTTTTTTCTATTCCACAAAGTTAAATTAGTTTACCAATTTTCTTTCTGGGGTCTCCATTTCGAAACTAGCACCTTCGATTGTCCGTCTTCGTCAGGAACATTACGATTAATAATTAAATAAAAAATCTCATTCGATGTCCAACTCTTGTTTCCTTCACCATACCTTGGAATCAATCATATTTAACTTAAATATTATTACTAAGATTTTTATATTATACAATGGATATCAGTCAACGATGCATGATAACTTTATAATGCCATATCACACTGACGTTTACAGAATCCCTAAAAGTTTTAACATAAAAAAAAGTATCAAACTTATACATTTTATTCAGTTGCATTACAAAATGTAGCGGCGAATCTTTAGAAACGCATTCAAAGTAGCGTAATAATAAAGAATGCATTAGAAGTAGAATATTACAGAAATAATAACGGATTTTTTTGGCAATGCAGTGAAGTAAAATTATCAAAAACCTCTCGACATGCCAGAATAAATTATCAGATTATGTATGACCTTACACACAAGAAACTAATTCCAATCCTACGAAGAACAGAATTGTATTTGTAATTCACTTTCTTTGTAGTTCATTAACATTTTCATTTTATCAGATGTCTGTTTAAAATGAATCAAATCTGGAATAGATGGAAATATAAATTGAATCAGCCTCAGCGTACAATACAATCTTTTCTATTATCAATATGCATTACAGTAAATGAAACTTTCCTGCTTTTTTCAAGTTGTAGAACTTCAATATTAGCCAGTATATTACATCGGATTACGAAAGTATTTTTATAAGTTTCGTATTATACAATTAAATCGTGTTTTAAATTTGGTGTTCAGTGTCTTGAGCAAATATGCGTGTCATACTGGAAAAATCTGTATTGTTTCATAAGGAACTCCTACATTTTTAACATGCTAAGAAACTAATAATAACTTAGGTTTTCTTGCGTAAATCTGAAAAACACATTTTCATTTGGGTGTCATCTCTAAATAATAATATGAAATGTGTCTATTATTTTTTAATTGTCCTTAGGAGATGGCATTATATTTATGTGGATGTATAATGAGGGCTTAATTGAAATTAAACATCCGATGGAGTTATTATTTCAAATCTCAAAGATTGTGCAGAAGGCTGTTAGAGAAATTAGAAACTTGCCCGTTTATAAATTTCATTTCAGTGTAGTAGCTGAGAAAAGTGCATGTGCTGCATTTTCCGAAGTTTGAAGCAGTTAAATATATCAGCTATAACGTAAAGCCATCAGGAAATGGTATAACAAACAAAGGTAATATTGTTAAACAGCTACGCTATATCAATATGTTTATTTTTCTCTGGTGTAAAATGCCAGCAGGCTTAATAAGTGTATATTTATTAATTTCAAAGTAATATATAGCCGTCATTGACAACCAAATAAAACAAAATTTTTCTAAGGTCAATCTCGCTTCTATGGCCTTCAATAAATATTAAATAGAAACATGTGGCTCTACTTCATACTTAAACTTTTAAATCTTGTGCAGCTGGCGTGAATACAGTCTTAACGAAAACCAATCTAGACACGACTTTGAAGAACGACTTTCTGATTGTGAGTGAACTTCCTAGAGTTGCATGAGAAAATGTACTAAATTCCGTACTTAGCTGATGCACAGAATGTCTCGTATCGTATGATTGAGAATAATTGCTGCATAGAACTTGATGAATAACAATGAATCATGAAATTTTCTCCTTTCTTAGAGAGTTTATCTGATGATAGTTTATGTGATTATTCCGATGACCATGTCATTTGAAGACGTAGGCGACCACATCACTTCACATCTTTTCAGGATTAGCCTTTAAGTGGAGACACATGTGATAATCCAGTGGTTTCATATAATTTTGTGTATAATTGATTCTGCAAGTTGCACAGCTTAATGCATATATCAGGTATTCTGATTAGTTTATACACACAGTAGCTTTTCAGAAATAAATGGCTGTGGCACTCCTTCCCTCATCATCTGATAGTTAAATAGTACGATAAATTAAATTGTCTTTCCTTGGGTGATAACCGAATTAAGGAAAAAAATCTGTTTTACGGACAATGCAGAACGCACTGATAATCCACGTTACTACCTTTCCCATAGAACGTTCGGCAATTCAATGATATTACAAAGTTTTTATTTGGATTAAGAGAGCATTTCTGAAGTGACATGACATTATTAAAAACGGAACACAAGTTTAAAACCGCTTTAAATGTGTGATTAATTCAATCGTATGTACAACGCCCTGTTTTAAAGTCAGTAAAATTTTTACATGTTTAATATACGGATTACTTTGGGATATTTCTCTGTTGCAAGGTGTTTATATTCAATTAATCACCTCATATTTAATTACAATACCAGATTCTTCACGTGTTTTTATTTAATGAATTTATTTTCTTCTGTGTGCTGTCTATGTTCAGGAAATCAGCAAACATGGCTATCCACAATTTTATTTTTAGCACTTAAAGATTTAAAATGTTGCTGTATAACACAATCTCTATTCTGCTAGCCATTTCTTGAAGCTAGTGAGGTGTGTTATGCATTGCTCTGCGTATCTTTTGAACGTACCCTGTTAATGCCAAATTATGTTATGTCTCTTTCCTCATTAATTGCCAAAGTAATGTCAATTGTCGCTTTCTCATTCTAGCATAATTGACCTTTATGTTTCTATTATCACTAAGATGTCGTTTGTTGAATTTTCATGAATTAATCTCTGAGAATATATACACAGAAACCATAACTTCCTGTCTCCTGCCTCAAGATATTAAATATAGAAAATGCAAATAGCTACTGACTTATATAATTTCCAGATATTTAACCATGTTAAATATTTACTACAAATGAAACCAATTTCGAATTCAAATAAAATCTGATTGATTCGTTTTATTTCAATGTATATATCAATTTTATGCAACACGAAATTTGATAAAAATCCAAGATATCAAGTTATCTTCTTAAATATCCTCGTGAGATGGTGACCTTTATATGGATGTCATGCATAATTCAAAACCCATTCGGAAATATTTAAAATGTCAGATGTATACAGCCGGTTTGTCAGTTCAATGTTTAAAATTAATTTGAGACAATGGAACCTGTTGATCTTAGCGAACATAATTTTTTTCTAGTATTGTGGACTGGCAATATAGAAGCTCAAAAAACTAGAGAAAATAACAGAAACAACATCACTTGAGGACTTTCAACAGTTAAAATGTAGAACAAAATTAACTCGATGTGAAAATGACGTAATCAAGTTGACATTACGTACTACTTCTAAAAGAAATGTTAGGAAATAGACTTCTATCAATATTGGAAGGAGCGATAACAGCTACTGGATTTGAGAAACTTATTTGCATGAAAAGAATGTTGTCGAAGGAGTTTATAAATTTCAATGGATAGGAAGCATTTACTGCTCACTCAGTGAATATCGCGAGTTTCCTTATAAGGAAGTCTATAGTATTAACATTAAAATTGATTTAAATCCTTCAATGTATTATTGGATAATCGCCATATTAAACTTAACTTTTATACAAGAAAATGGTTCCTGCATGAAATGATTTTGAATGTAATTATCCAAGAAATATAACTAGTTATAAATAAAAGAAAAATTGTTATACTCTTTATATCATTACTTGTAGATAGGATTTCTTTTAATAACTCGTAAGCTATAAATATTCCTATAATTCACATTAAAAATAAAAAATTCAAAATATTCCTATTTTTTATATTTATATTTTCCTGTAACTCTACAGATGTTGACATTGAAACATGGAAAATAATACACACACATACCAGAGTGCGAACGGGTCGTTAGAACGTTTGTTTTTCTGGTCATAATACCTTCGATATCGACATGATCAAATTTCTGTGAGGTAACTTCGTAACAATATCGGCTTTGAGGGATTATCTCGGCGCATTGCAACGTACTTGAAAACCATAAAACTGCTTACTACGCTTGTTGCAGATTGTGCATCAACTTATTATTCTCGTGTTCATTTTATTAGCATACTCTTCTATGTTGTCTCAATACATGTTGGAAGCGGGTGTTTGACACATTTCACGGAGTAGGTACCAACGAAGGTTATCGAACCCAGTCTCTCCTGATATCCTACACACATGGAGTGGATCCATACGTTTCCAAAGCATATTTGCACCTGAGTGAATGTAAGGAAATCGAATAGAATTCGATTCTAACTCCCCGATGTCTCATCCCTAGTCCATACTCTTTACACCACAACGCACATCCTATAATGTCATATCACGAGTTAACCCAATATATAGTCATATCACGAGTTAACCCAATATTCTGAGTGAAATGGTTCAGATGGAACTGTTCGGAAACTGTCGTTGGTTCTGCTATCTCGAAGTCATTGCTGTTCAGGCCAGCACGTTCTTTTGAACGTGCTGGCCTGATTTTTGGTTTCTGCCTCAAACTCTATGGTTGAGTTAGAATTTTGCAGAATACACCACACGTGTTCTCCGTGATATGCATTTGCATACCACCCTGGCAGACAAGTTTACTTAGATACCAGTAATAACCGTCCATAGATATCAAAACTTTTTAAGGAAAAAATAAAGAAATATGTTGTTTTCTTTTTTCTCCGAAAAATAAACATTTACAAATCATGTACTAGTATTCTATTTATTTCATGGGATATGTGAATTTCAGTTTTGAAATGATTTCCCACTGATTTTAACACGGCTTTAACAATTAGCTGTCATGATGGTGGAAAATTGTCACAAAACCTGCGAACAGATTGTACGGCTAGCTTTTTTACCATTCAATATACTTATTCTGAAAGTTTTAGTTTTCAGGTTGTGAACATATAAAATAATCGTTCCTCCTTGAGGCCTTCGTAATGTAGTTACTTTATAACTAAATTTATGAGTCATACATATGTGGAATCTTGAACTCAAGTTTACTAATATTTATTTGAATTGGTAAATCAGTTTTTCAGTTAAAAGAAAGCATTAATGCCACTCGCAAATAATTTGGATCTTCGTATGATTTTCTTAATGAAGTTTCCGTGATTTATTTGCCCCGTAATCATAAACTGGAAGACATATATTTTGGTTATTTACGCAAAACCCAAGTATTTGTGAATTAATTAATGATTTTACATCCATTTGATTTAAACTAATTAAAAATTGAATTCAACTTTAATTCGATTTTCTATCGCCCAAATAAAACGTGTTGCCAAGAAAGTTTCATTCTAAAGTTAATCGATTTGCGTATTTCTCATATTTTACATTTTATATCTGATAAATTTAATATTTATTACAACTCTATAAAGTGTCTCTTGGAGAAGCCGGAAATGACAATGATAAATCAAGTTAAAATTAAGAAAATAACTAGGAAAATATTTTGCGACATGTAGTTTCATTAGTTAACAGTGAGCTTAAAAAAACGCAGGCGCCTATTATTAGTTATGCAATAAATGTCGAAAACAATTGTTTCCTTAAATCAAGACGGGAATGAGTATTTATTTACTTTTAAAAATAATAATTGTAATTGTTTAAAAGTGAAGCCAATTTACTCTCTGGGTAAGCATACTTAAGGAACAATACCTGGTCTGGAAATTACACAATCGTTATTTCAATACTCGATAGAGTTCAAAAATACTTTATGCTCTCCTATAGAAAACATGTTTGCAAACTTATCCTTATGTCCCAAAGTTCCGATATTCATAGAAACAATTCGCAATGCTACGTCAACCGGTTTCGAATAACATAGATTTCTTCAGTTTTCCATTTGTAAGCAAAATGTTACGTTGTGGAACAACCTGCCGAGAGGTTAGTTCAATCAAAAAGGTAAATATATCCTTGTCATGTCAAGGGCCAATCGTTATCACTATTCTTTATCTTCCTGCACTTCAATTAATTCACCGCTTTCTTACCTTAAAAAAAAAATCATCATCCTGAGTAATCATCCTCAGTGCATGGTTAGTGTGCCTCGGATTATTTCGGAATACAAACAAATCAGTTTCTCAAATATTTTCAGTTCATTTCAAATTAAACTCTTCCATATTTAATATTTATGTAACATTGTACAAATATAAGCAGATTTCTGTCAGTAATGTGCACTTCAAAGTGGTGTAATTTTTAGCAACATGTCTCGCAAGATGAAATATGAGTGGAGGCAGTACCATCCTAAATGACTGAAATAAACTTTCGGCCTTGTGCCACATCTAAGCTGAGATAATAAATCTTTAACAGTCAGGCTTGTTTATACAAATTACGTCTTAGTAAAATCCTACGGTTAATTTGCAGACTAGCACCCGCGCTCAGTTTGCATTAAAAAAATTTCCAGAATACTTAAAGTTAGGTGTATTCGTAAGTTTCATTCGAATCTGGCATTATAAATTTGATAAAATCTACCGTTTTGGAGTTATCAACAGTAAAACTTCGGATTCATTTGCGTCGCGGGCCATCGTTACTGGCTTTGGATACTCTCGTCGGGGACTAGTTATGATTGGAATATTCAACTCTCTTGATCCTTGCGCACACAATATAGTCCTCTTGCGCAGTAATTGAGACAATTTGAGACGAGTAAGTTCAGTAATAAAAAAAAATATATAGCCTGTTAACTACATTCTTCCGCGCTTAGCATTCCGCGGCGAATTTATGCAAACAACGCCAGTAATGGCTGCCCCCAACAACGTAAATCAATCCGTACTTTTACTATCGATAACTGTCGATATAAAATTACACCTAAATGTAAGTATTCTGGAAAATTTTAATGCGAACTGAGCGCTGGTGCTAAACTGCAAATTAACAATCCTACTTAGGATGCTTATCACGCATAAAATCTCTATTGGGTTCGGGCAGAGTTTTTTCTTCTTCTTCTTAATAAGGTTCCCAACGTAATTAACACGGGGACAACACATGATGTATACTTATGTTAAGGTGCATTTTGTACGCATAAGCGGGGTAGATAACAATTAACCCTAGTTAAGATTGTTGTTATCTGGGAAATATCCACATAGAAAAGCGGTTACACAGAACAGTGGTTGGCCTGATGTAGCAGTTCCAGTGAAGCTGACTTCTCAGCTATGTAATATGGAGAGAATGCGGGTGGTTAGTTAAAATATAAATGGACTGGTGTCTCCTAGACGTGAAGGTTAGTCCAGGCGAAACCAAGCAATGTAGTTCGTTCGCGTACTTTCTATGGATATAACGAGAGGCTTGTCACATATCGCCATTGAGAGAGAGAGAGATAGAGATGATGGGAAGTATTTCGTCGCTCACAAGGACTCTGAGAGGTTTTTGAATTATATCGAGAATTGAAATTGAGGACTGGACAGGGTTGCATTTCAATATGACAACTACATTCCATTTTTGGCTAGATGTGTCTCTTGTAAAGATAGAATGAGACTGTTACTTACTGGAGCGGTACATAGATCATTTTGCCTGCAGGTTTAGTGATTGATCGTATGTATAAGGTCTTTGCATGCCGAGAATCGTTGAGATATTGCACTAGAAAATACTTGAATTTCCAGCTATGTTTCTAAAGATACTCTCCCTGTATCATTCAGAGGAGCAGTTTCTCATCATTTGATAATTCGCGCTTTTTCGTGTTGGGCAATTGTTAGCAAACTTAAATAATTGATACTATGGTAGCGTAGCAATTATTTGTTCCGAACGTGGGATAATAGTCAAATTCAAACGCCGTTCAAAGCCATTTTATTCCCTTTCGAATGAATATGATTCAATCTCTCGTTCTCCCACGCCCAGTACCAGAACGGAGGGATTTCTCTTCGATATCGTGAAAGTTAATCCAGGGAAGGACAGTAGTAGCAAATGTACATTTAACTTGGAAAACCTGTTTACTACTGACACTTAGATAACTCTCTTAGTCGCATCCGACATATCTTCCATATAAGGGAAATACATTAGTGGCGATTGTTTATTCTTCTAACAATGGATTAGCATTCTATCGAACATGTTTTTTGAGCACTCTGGATGAGGGCATATTAAATTTTCTTGACATATATAACAAAATCGAGTATGCTTCCTTATGTAGTTTTAGTTAGGGGGTAGAAATATTTTCCGAAGATATGACTAGTCATAATTTAACTCATTGTCAAGACGGGAGAGGATTGAAATAAAAAGTTTATGCAATGTATATCGCAGGTTTTCGCGTATCTAGCATGTATTTCACTATTTTCAATGAAAAGCCACAAAATAAAGTTCAAAATAGTAAGATTCCAATAAGACTAGTGATTTGTTTGTAAGTTATGATTGGCAGATTTCATAATTAATTAAGATTTGAACAACTGTATATATGGCGTCAAATGACCAACTTAGAAAACTTACAACAAGAAACATATCAATAGCCTTCTAAACTCGGTGTATATCAACAGACACACAGAGGTATATATATATATATATATATATATATATATATATATATATATATATATATTGTGTGTGTGTGTGTGTAAAATGGTGTACTCTCAATTTTACACATAATTTGAATGAGCATAAAAAGCAGTGTCTACGAAGGCATTTAATTTTCAAAAGTTAATAGAATCTACAGACATATTTTATATTTTTCTATCTACTCTTGTTTTGGAAACTGATAAGATATAGCATACAGATGTGCATGGTTGATGTCAAGGCCACCATACACAGAAAAGTTCAATGGTTAATTCAAAATAGTTTTATGCTGAAGTAAGTAATATTTATCATATAGATAATAGAAATGTGTAGTAACAAGATTTGTCCAACATGTTATAGTAATGTTAAACAAAGCCGTTGAAACATGAAAGTATTTCTCTATATGTACTGAACATACATATTAATGCTACATATTTTGTAACATATATTGAGGGATAATGTTTATTACTTTTATATGAATGGTGACTGTAATAGTTTCTGTTACAATTCAATATTTTATCGATTAAGTTGTATGCTTTCGACTTTGTCAATATTGAAGACATTGTTAAGGCTTTAAGAAAATGAATTACTATATTATACGAAGTAATAAATGCTTTGAATATACGCTCTTTTAGCGCTAGAGGGCGTCGTCAGTGATGTTCTTGAGATGGATCATCGGCCAGTTTCGGGTCTTTCAAGCATCATACTGACCTCACCAAATCGACCCCCTCAGAGCTGATCAGACTCTGAAACGCCCTCTAAAAAATGCTTGTAGACACTGACTTCTATAAATATACCCCGTTATCACACATTTGATTGGAGATTAAGAAGATTAATGGCGCTCGAATTTGAAATATGAACATTCGGCGTAAATACTGTTAAAATTCGATAGAATTTTAAGCATAGCAAATGACAGCTTTCTTGCTTCAGATTTCCAATATACAATAGAAAAAAAAGAAAATGAGAAAACGAAAAAAGTATTTTCATGATATTTGCAAGTCCATGCCAAATAGAGAAAATGTGTGATCTGTGAAAATCTGTGATATATAAACTTACAATACTATGGGACTGATATTGAGCACTTTATCCCAATAAATATGGTATACTATATAAAATGTCAATTTCAACGTGCTTCGTTCGCCAAACATCGCGGCGCAAGTCTCGTATTCGCTATTTATTTTTAAGTGGCAGTTCAAATATGCATAGGTTGAAATAAATTGTCACGCGGAACGAACCTGACTTCGAGATTTATCGTTTTCTTAAATACACGATTCGTAAAGCCGCTCTTGGGATAATTTATACGCAAGACACGTTCGAACTCGTTTTCTACCAGGAGGTAAGCCATTTTCGCTCGTGCTAAAATCTATAAAATTTGTTAGCTGAGAAATATTAGGTTTTTTGGTTTTTTTTTTTTTTAATTATCTTTAATTGACTGTAAATTTACAACTAGTATAAATTATTTCTTCGAAGCTCAGATTGGAAACTAGATGTTGGGGTATGTAAAAATCAGCCTGTTAAAATTCCTTTTAAACCTTGCGTTTTATACCGAATATTTTCCTCCGGAACATGACAGCGTTTAACCTCTTAGTTCCGTTGTCTCCATAAAGCCTGTATAATAATGTATTGAAAGGTAAGTTCTAACATAAGAAAACAGATAGACAAATGTATATCAAATCTGAAAATAAAATTAAAAACGAAAGGAAAAATTGTACATCCGGTATTTATGAAGTCTGGTGAATTATGTTTTCTCTCAGAAATAGTATATTTGAATCCTGAATGAAATTTGTAAAACCACAGTTGAATAAATCTGTTCTGAATTTCATGATTCATTTTCCTTGTAGAAAGCGCACTGAAACAATTTTGAATCTGCCAAGTTGAGATTTTCTTTCTTTCATACATCATGGCGTTTATCATCTTCCGAATCTCTGTTTGATTCTAGTTTCGACGTCGTGTTTACTGAGATAATTCATTTAATCCTTCCAGGTAGAGATGACGTGGATTCTGATCCGCAAATTTTTGGTGTATATTTAGTGACAGTAGGAAATCAATGCAAATCTAATAAACGAATTTGTGGGGAAAAATAAAACTAAAAAAAGATCGAAAAAGATGGAAACTCGATCTGATAACCTAATCGAATAAACAATTTTGTGACAACGCTTCGCCCTTCGGTCACCGATCGACATTCTTTCTCGTAATAAATATATTTAATGGATTTGGGGGAGTTAAGATTTATTCGCTGAATTTAATTATTAGCTGATCAGTTGAAAATCAAAACATTTCGTGTTGCCTGCAATTAATAAGCTAATATATTTAATTAGCGTTAAATAATAGAAGGAACAATTTTCCTTTACTTTGAGAAGTCGCTAACCTGAAGAATAATACGTGCATGTAAGTTGCACTGAGGATTGTTGTGAATGTAACTCGTGAACGAGGCTGTATCTTGACTGCTTTATTCTTAACATATGATTAAAATCTGAAATTTACGCGGTAATGTTTCTATATAATAATGACTTTTACAAGAACAAGAACTGATGCATCAACCAAGATAATTCTGAAAATTAATCTTGAATTTTTATTAACATTTATTCGCATATTTTATTTATATTCCTTTCCTAAGCAAAATCGTAAGGTTATAGGTTTGTAGGCAATTCTATAGTTGAAGCTTATATAGCAAAATTTTAAAATAAAATATATTCTAAGGAGACTTGACTCAAGTAAGATATGCTCACAAAAAATACTTCGGTTACAGTATCCTCTAAATAAACGAAAAATGATCAAGTGACCTTATGGTTTTTCTCAATTTAAAGATATGCAATTTCATGGAGTTGCAAAAAATGGATTTCTCGTCAAGGTAACTTTTATTAGCTTTTTCGAAAAATGTATTTAGTGGCTTAGCTTTGTCGAAAAATGTATTTAGTGGCTTAGCTTTGTCGAAAAATGTATTTAGTGGCTTAGCTTTGTCTAAAACTGTATTTAGTGGCTTACCTTTTTTGAAAAACGTATTTAGTGGCTTAGCTTTGTTGAAAAATGTATTTACTTGTCAGGGTAACATTTAGTGGCTTAGCTTTGTCGAAAAATGGATTTACATATCAATGTAACGTTTAGTGGCTTAGCTTTGTCGAAAAATGGATTTACATATCAATGTAAAGTTTAGTGACATAGCATTGTGGACACTAATCCCAAATTTGTATTCCGATAAAAGATGATTTAGTAAAACGGATTCGTAAAATAGTATAGTCATAAAGTACGTTTGTTTTGTAAAGAATAAGTAAAGACGAGATTTTCTACAGCATTATAAAAATTAAATCCCCGTAGTCTGAAATAAACACATTGTCAATCCGTATTATCGTTATTAGGCCTTGTAGAAACTTAAACATTATTTTCCCATGCATAATGTTAATGGAAAAGACATGAAATAGTCGTCAAGCGGATGTTACTAACAAAGAATCTATAAAGAGGTTCCCCCCCACACACACTTATATGTGCTAATGCCATAGCAACTTTTCTCATAGATCAAATTTTGGAGCCAAATTTGAATTGAGAAAAATCATCTAAAATTAATGGTTTGCGTGCCTTTTCGCAAAATTAATTTACCAGCCCAATTCCGACGAGAGAGTCTACTTTCCTGAAGGATTTCTCTTTTATTCAGTAATTAAAATAACGAAGTAAAGGTATTACTGCATAATGTCTCCTTAAATTGTAGCTCCTTAAGTTAATCTACCTTGCTGAATAAGGATAATATTCAGGCTAATGGACTGTAAATCCAAGGTAACAGAAACATTATTATACGCCACGCACTAATGGGCTAAGAATATTTTCAGTATCCTCGCTTGGTAATTCAAACTAAAATGGTATAAAACTTGCTAATTATGAAATCATTTGGCTTCTTTTTGAAAATACAATAAGCATAGCTATTTGCTACTGAAATGTGGAATTTCTATATAAAGTATTTATCGATTAAATAGAATTTATCTTAGCGTAGCCTTCTCTATCGAACAGTTGTATTTTATCAGATATACTGGCGAGTAGTTGATATACCAAAGGTTTGGTTGTCTTCATAGCTTATATTATTTCAGGCAGTACAAGTAGCAGATAGGTTACGAATAAGTCAAGAAGCCTACGGTAATTTTATAAATATTTGCTTCAAAATTATTTCAAATTCTCATGCTAATCAAGGATATGTTTCATGTTGTTGTAAAATGTTATTTTGTCTCGGAGACACTCAATTACGTTATCCAAGCTGTCTAGTTTGTGATTCACCTTGATGTCTTGTGCCGAGAAAATTTTCAGTGAGAAAAATATTGCTCTATCGACACGAATGAGACAATATTTTGTAGTTTTTCCTCACGTGCACTGCAATGTAATATGAGGAGATATTATATCGCGAAATATGCGGATATTAATATATTGAAGTGAGAAACAGTGATTAGAAATTACATATGTGTGTATATTGCTATTTCATATTTGATTACTGTGTTTGAAAAATCATATCTGTTCGATATCCACTCCGTCTTCTTGGCAATATCTAATCGAAATGGAGTCTTCAAAAAACAGTTATATTTGTATTCTTCCTGATATTTCATTAGATATTTGTTAGCGATCTTCATTCAATACGATAGATCATTATTGCACTGGGGCAGCTGTCATATTCTTTAAGTTTGTTGGAATTATGAAATATTGATTGCAATATTGCAAATGTGCCATTTGTTTACACCCCCTCCTTTCGTGTATAATGAATATCTGGAATTAATTAATTGTCTGAACTCTCTACTTAAGGTAAGAAATATTTTAGTACTGCTCATTACTAACACGTTTCTGACCTAATGGAGAGAGTCCAGTTTAAAACTGCTACAAGAGGCACATATTGAGCTGAAACTAGCTCAATTAAATCACATGTGAATAAGCCACTCAGAATTATAATCTCTATGCAAGAATTATTTCAGATTAACGATGTCAAATGGATTCGAATGAATGTCTTTTATTATATTTTGCCACAAACCGTTTAATGTGCAGCAACAAAATGTGAAATAAGAATAAAAAACGCAACACTTGAAGAGTAACAATGTGAATAGAGAATTACATTATGAAGAGATGAATGTGATAATTTTCCAGAATAGCAAAAATCAAAAGTTCTATAGGGTAGAAAGTGTGATATGAATTAACTTAAATTTCCTATAGAATCCCTGAACATTTTTATAATTAGCAACAAATAACAAGGAACGCCGAACTTGCCCGGTATGAAGATGTGATTCATCATTACAATGACCAACAATTTGTTATTGATGCAATATGTTTTCATCGTAATATTCTTTTTTGAGAATTCCAAGAATGTCTGTTGCTGGTTTACATCGAAAACTGATAGTACGGAATGTTCAGTTTGAAGGTTTTGACATCCGTTATATTTAGATGCTTAAAACAACAAGTCTAATTCAGCTTTCTTTCTCTTGGCATTCATTAAATTTATCCGTATTGTTTTCTTTTTTGCTAATCGTACTTTTGGAAGGACGCACATGTTTAGGATGTAACACTGCCATCAATTATTCACGGTTTAGTATATTAAAATAGAGATTTTTTTAAAGAAAATTATGCTAAATATTGACGTAAATGGTAAAGGTATTGAGTTTATTGCTTAATGTTTAACTTCCTGCAATATATTAATATAATTTTATTTATTTTCCATGTATGTATTACCTGGGACAATGTTAATATCTCTTTCGTAAATCCTTTTTAGCTTGAATGCATTGCCATATCGTATGTAAAAATATGACCATCGTTAGTTGCATTTCTCTATCGCAATCTGGTGCTATTACATTTTCGCGCTTCTTGTCCATCATGACACTGTCACCCACATTAGGAATTTTGTAGATCCCGACACTGGTGTCACGCCGAATCGTGTTGAAGCAATGTGGCAGCCCAGGCGAAATTTAAGGTCCTGAATGGGCCCCACCAACAGGGGAATGACTTCTGAATACATGTCAGATATTATGTGATCTCACAGGTTTGGTGATTCGCATTTTTTCAACTTCTGTATTAAAATTGCCACGGAAATTTATTCTTTGTGAAAATATTTATTTTCAATTTTTTTTTTTTTTTTTTTTTTTTTTGAATTATAATCTTACCCTTACAGTGATAATTAAAAAGAGGAAAAGTTTGAAAATGAGTTTTTGATGTTCTGAAGATAATGCAAAGATAAGAAACAGGTAAAAAGTAATGAGAAATAAAATAATGGCATGAAAAACATGGCGGACTGGAGGTTGAAAGTGTAATAGCATCCCCAATCTTCCCACGGTATACATACAAATACCCGCACACATACATAAATATATGTGTGTGTTTATATATATATATATATATATATATATATATATATATATAATATATAATATGAATTAAAAGCTTTTTTGTATTTAATCGACCATTTGTGTTCACGTTGTTAATTCAAACGTTATTTGCAGTTGGCGTTTCAAGATATTAAAACGTCTGATTAAATGGAAATCGTTAAATAGTTCATTAATTTCTTTGTTTATAAGTTGGTTACGTAATCGCAGAGATATAGACTTTCCATAGAATGTAAATGAGGGCATGTAATACTCATAAATAAATACCTTAAAAGCGGAAATAATTCCTGCCTGGGTTGTGAGGTGATCTAAGGCACGGCGAAACAGTCGGTATTCCTCCCCCCACAAAAAAGGAGAAGGTTTACTTGAATATACAGGCCGGTAGACTTAATACACACTTATTTAAAAAAAAAAAATTAAAAATAAAAAAAAGGAAAGAGGACATCTTGTCAAACACGCGTATCAACTAAATATAACATTTGATACAATGAAACATAAGTGTGAGTTTTGGCTCCTTCTATTAACTCTGTAGAAAAGATCATTATTGGTTTGTTTTGAATTAAATACTGCATTCAGACCTATAACTGGGGCATGAGTCTCCTCCGAATTTTGCCCCGGTAAGCTAATTTAATTACACGTCAGTGATGGATATCGGTCGGTGGCAATGATGATATTCCCTGCTAATTGTATATCGTTATTTTACTTTGTTAAACTATGCAATTTAATAATGATAATCATCGACTTTGTTTAGTTATCAGACACCAAACTGTACATGTGATCGAAGCTAAACGACATCAGTATGTAACAAATGATAATCCGAGTGGCTCTGAATATCAGGATCAGTTGTTTGACTGCAAAAATGTAAAAACGTTGATTTGCAAAAATAATATTCGGTAGTTGAATATGTTTTATCACAACATAATTGTGTTTTAGTTTTCACAGGAATAGCTGGGGGCATTATACGCCCACAGAGAAACGGGAACAATTTACGCCAAAAGAATGCCATTTTCCGATTAGAAATAAATTTCCAAAACGAATAAAAGACGAATCAGTTTATTATTCTTGGAGACTGTACGTATTTGAAAGTCAAGGACGCAACAAACGTCTTTTATTTCATCCATTCTGTATTGAGCTAATTCTTTCATGAATTTGTCCCAGACAATACATGTTGCTGACTATGAATTCAGAAGCGAGACAATATAATTGTATGCAACATTAAAGAAAGAAATCTGTGTCAACATAACTCGAGCGTATAGTCTTTGTGATTGATACAATGTTACTTAATATGGGTCACCGATATATTAATTTATACAGTCGCTATTGATGTTTTCAAAGGGTGTTTGCAATATAAGTAATATTAACCGATGGGAGATTTTGACTCTTTTGAATGTTTTCTATGTACTATGAATTTCGTTATCATTAATAATAATATGTAAAGTGAATTCGTCGAGCAAATATATGTTTAAAAACAGACGAACAGCTTATAAATATTACTTAATGGGATGATTATACAGGTGATGATTTTTTATAGAAGGTAGATTCCAGATTTTTTTGTGTATATATATATATATATATATATATATATATATATATATAATCGATCCGTTAATATATAACCCGGGTGGATCCTAGTAATATTATTAAAACTGATCAACAAAGAGCTCGATGTATTTATTATAAGAAGGCATATGTATGTTTTACAGCAAAAAAAACAATAATTACTTCAACATGGGATAGTTTCTTTCAAGCCGTTCTGTACGCGGCTATCATCAGCCATTAAATGTCTGTCTCGGAGCAATGTTTTAAATTTATTTTCAACAAGGCGTCTACTAGGGGAGGACTGATTCCTCCCCTAGTAGACGACTTGTTGTTAATGAGAATTTGTTGTTAGCAAATGGTGGGGGCGTACGGTATATTATCACGTGGGAAGTAGTAGTTGTTTTAGCGTAATATTAGTTCCTACGACGTGGCGTTTCTTAAACCAACCTCAAGTGTGTTGTTCTGGGGATCACATTAAATAGTTTTTGTACGACAGGTATCGATTATTACGAATAAGCGATTGGAGATTTAAACGTAAACACGTTAAAAATAATGTAAATTAGTTTAATTCTAGATTTATATAGTGTGTGTAATACGAGTGGCCTAATGGAATAAATCATGCTGTATAGCATAGTAATATGCTTACAGATATATATATATATAGCACTATACGCACACACACTTTCACACATACATAAACATGCATTCTTATGTAATTTTGAATCTATATCTACATTTCGTATTTAGTTCTCTCCGTTGATTTGATAGCCTGAATTCAACTTTATATTTTATTATCCTGATACTTTTCTTCTCACACACACATATATATTAAATTATTAAATATATATATTATTATTAAATTATTTGCTCTGGATTTACATTGAACTCTCTGGATTTTATCCTCCTTAAGTTTACCCATACGGATTACCTAATTTTTCAAAAACTAAGTTTTATATATATATATATATATATATATATATATATATATATAAGCAACCATACATGCGTGCGATCACGCGCATATATGAATTAATTTTGGGTGGTGACAAAACGGTGCTGAATGTGGTAATACAGAGCTATAAAATATATATTAAGATCTGCATACTACCGTACGTCATCACAATTATGAATACATGAAGACTGTATTGAACATGTAACTAATCGTACTTTCAACGTATATATAAAAAAATAATTTTCTGTCGTCCAAAATGTTTTATGATAACGTAAAGTTTTATATTTCGTGGGAACAACTGAGGCATTATACACCCACACATAGTGGATTATTTGGTAAACAGGACAATACCATTTTCTGTTTAGGTATAAGTATCCAAAACGAATAAATGACGAATAATTTTTCTTGGTGTTGGACGCTCTAAGCATTTGAAAATCAAGGCTGCATCAAAAGTGTTAAATATTACCCATTTTGTAATTAACTACAAGTGTCTTAAAATTATTTTACTGTATATGTAATATTTATGTATTTATCTATTACACACTTTTAAGGAAGACTTCCGATTTATTTTACATTTAGTTATAAATAAATAAATACTGCTACAATAAAATTAGAGATAAAATCTTTCGAAAAAAATTACATGTTATGTCATGTCTTAAAATACTTAGGGGTCTAATCTAATGTTTCACAATTTTACGTATATTAATAACTAGTATGTAGAGATTTTCCAAGCGTAGCTCGGATGGGGCACTGGGCCGAAAGTATGGGGCTCCCAGTGAGGATCGATCTCACTACTCAGTCGTAATTGATCTAGCGAGACAAGCTTGCTAACCATTACACCAACTTGAGTTGGCCCTATTATATTCTAAGCGTTGCTTAGATGTGGCACAAGGCCGAAAGTATTGGACACCTAGTGAGGATTGTACTCACTTTTCAGTCGTAACTGATCTAGCGAGATAAGCTTGCTAACCATTACACCACGCCGAGGTGCTCATAATGACTAGTGTGTGTGTTTGTTTCTGGAGAAACACCAAGTTAACATTTTTTTTAGAAATGCGTAAGATAATTTTCAATCAAGAATAATTTATTTCTAAAATAAGCTGCAATGGTAGCATACCGAATAAAATACTAATTTAAACTACACTTCTATTAACTTAACTTCAGAAATTGTTACCGTCGGTATAAAACTAAACTGCTGAAAAGAAGTTTTTTCCAAAAACCGCATTTTAAAATAGCACAAATTTGGGGAGGGATACGGAAATTTTTTTAAAAATATTTTCCATCAGTTTGGCCAAAATTTTACTACGGATTCAACAATTAATATATATATATATATATATATATATATATATATATATATATATATATATAAGATATGAGAGCGAGAGATGAATTCCTTAAATAGTATTTGCTAAAATTTACGATCGATTTGCTTCTTTACCTAAAGATAACTGTTATCGAAATATTTTATAAATTTGATTATTTTAATGTATTTGTCCCATTTATATACATAAGAATAACTCAGATCTTTAATAAGGGTTTCAGTTTTGTTTTTTTGGCTATATAATTTGTTCCTTGTTTCGATATCTGTAACTAAATTTCTCAAGAAAAGATTGTCTGACATAAATGGAATAGCGAACATGGTATAACAATGGTTGAAGACAGTTTTGTCTTGTACGAAATACACGTAAAAAAACTAATGAATAAAAAGGATTCATGTAAATGAATTAAAGTAGCAGTATTTGTAAAGTCAAGGGGGAATAGAAAGAGAGCAGCACATAAGAAATTGGGACATGGACGGTGGCGGGACGTTTCGTTTTTGTGCATGGATATATTTGAAGCAGACAACGAAACTATACGTCAGATTTTACCAGATAAGTAGAAAGGCAGTCTTCGAAGCCTGGCATTAAAGCAGGCGATGAAAAGAAGACTAAGTTATAAAAGCAGTACAGAAATCTGGGTATGTGGGGATTGAAGAAGACACGGTTGGGAATGATTTATTAGATATTCAATAGGAGGACGAGCGAATCGAAAATATTAGAAGACCTACCTATAAAAAAGTGTTGCTTAAATAAATGAATGCGAAAGAGAATAAGGTCATAAAAAGAGAAACGGTAGACGAAATAGCTTATTGCCAAGGAAAGTAATATTTGAGGAATAACTGTTTACGAGCTTAAATGTCACGCGCGAGCGCGCACACAAACTGCCAAATACACCTTCTAGTATATATATATATATATATATATATATATATATATAATAGTTTTTAAATTTATTTCATTCAACTGAGTAGTTATAGCGAACAGAATGTTACTTATCCCACAGTCAAAACATATTTCTTTATAATGACTGATATGGTTCAACTTAGTTGACGAAAACGACAGAACAATCGTTACCTTCGCACGGCTGATCCACAGTTGCAAACCTGATATACTACAGCTTATTCGAAAATTAGAAATATATATTGAATTAGATATGAAACAGATATAATATTTTGAATTTAATAAAAATCGTTTGGCTAAATAACATTATACATGCAGGGTCCGAAGATAAACTGTCATGTAAATTACTCAAAAAGAATAATAGTACTGACATGTCACTTTAACAATATATTTACTAAATTTTCACAAAAAATATTTTGAAGTAGTAAATTTATGCAACAAATTCCCTATTGTCTTCAACTACGGCCACCAAACGACTTCGGAATCCTCTATATCTCTTCCAGATGGACTCTTTGTTTAAGCTTGTAAATACTACCATTATCCTTGACATCTTCATCTTTGCTGTCACAAAGAGTTTTGTTGGTCACATACTCAACTGCGCCTGAAACATAATATTCAAACTGGTGAGTCAGGTGACCAGATATGAGAGGTGATGTGGTCGAAGACATTGTCTGACATCCATGATTCTCTACTCCTGCTTGTGTGGCAGAGTCCACTTGCCACACACAGAGCAATGAAGCAGCCAAATTCTTGACGCAGGGCAGCATCACCTCCTCAACTCATATGATGTAGGTTCATGTGTAGAGTAAATGATCCTCATCAACACATTGATGATTGCATTTATTACCAGAAGGATCGGAGCGAGTTTTCCAAGTCGTCTTACCTTCATAAACCTCATTAGACTCATCCAACTCTTTTTCGAATCCGCTGAACTGTCCTCAGTTTGACGTCAATAAACTCTGAAAATGTCCTATTTGATCTTTTGGTGGGAATGCCAAGCATGCCGTTTCCAAGATTCTGGCGGAGTGTTTTGTGTTATGCTGCTTTTTTTCTAACATAAGGTACCAACTGACCCTATTATACAATGCCGTTAACAGAATGTAAAATATATAATTAATTTCCTTTATTCCTATATCCATTCATAATAGTAGGAAGCCAGTCTATATCAAATTTACTTTAGAAATAATAATTTTTATCCCTAGAATAGTCAATTTTCTCCTTACTCATATATACTTGACTTGTTATCCATAGATAACATTTCTTTCGTAATACCGTAAATAATTTACGATGTTATCCTCCTCCTTGGCGGTACTATTTAAAATTAATCACAACTAATGTAATGGAAACAGTTTACCCTTCAAAATTTAGAAAAATGTAAAGATACACGCAAAGAAATTTCAAGTACATTAACTTCAACCGAGTTTAGATTTTTTTGCGTGTCAAATGAAATATGAGGCACGGTGGAGTAATGGATAGCGGATGAGATTGAGGAATCGGAGAGCAGAGTTCGAATTCTAGTCAAGTTCATTCCATTCACTTATGTGTTAATACCCTTTGGAAAGTTTTGAAGCCTCTTCTCCCCAATCAGCTGTTCAGACCGGGTTCTATATACTTGCTCTACCGCAGAAAGAAATGACAAGCTACTGCGGGAAGTAAGTCTGGCTCTTCAGACACGTATCGAAAGATACACGATCGCCTATGCGTATATCACTGAGTGTCTTGTTTTCGCTATGCTTGTGTAACTAAACCAAATGTTGGCATGATAATATTCTTCAATGTTATCACCGTAACGGTGTTTATTTCCTACGACATGGTTATACTTTTTCAAAGGGTTTTCTCTCTGACAGCCCTAATCTTTCAGCGTTAGACCTCAATTAAAATTATTAGCAGAAAATTTAATTGAATCCGCATAAAATTCTTATTTCAAAACTCCCCAATGGTACGTTTATTTCAGACATTTGTATTTGGAATAAATGCGTACGTTAAACTGATCGAAATATAATGAAATATTATGGGTTAACGTATTAAAATATTCCTGGCGATTCTGTTGAGGTGGATAAGTGTAGACCTCCATTTTATTTTGAACTTGTCACCATGAATTGAGCTGAGAAGCACTGATTATAGATCATAATTAGAATGCGGTTCTGAATTGTAAACTGAATTCAATAATAAAATTAATTCCTCGCTTTCGTTTCTATTTAACTTTTCATTTGACCCGTGATTTCAGTGCAGTTCGTGTTTTAATTAAATCGGGCAAATGACTTGTTTAATGATATGGGGGAGAAGAAAAGATTGACTATAAAGCTTTAAGAATGTTGCTAATTTGTAACCAGAACAACTTTGGTACCTGCCTCTCGAAACACAAGAAAAATGACGATTTTGAAATAACTTCACTCCTGCGTAATTCTGCTAATATCATCATATCAAATTAAGAGAACGTTAGTGTTCCGATCTATCATTAAGCAATTGATCAAATATATAGTAAGTGATCAAACCCCAATAAGATTTGGGAAATAGAAATAAATAAGAATTAATCTAAGATCTCTGATGGCTGCATATGTAACAAATATTTGTGCAAAGATTGAACATTTCACCGATCTATGCTTTCCTTATTTTACGAATAATTATTTATCTGGGCAATATAAAATTTGTCTATAAATGTGCAAAATAAGTAACCTGGTGGGAAGAATTAAAGGAACCTGTAAATGATAAAAGAAAATAATGAAATATCATTTGGCAGAGTGGAATTTTGAAAATCGCATAGACGATAATTCGACGAATTTTTTAAATTTTGCTCCATATTATGAAATAAAAAATACTGAATCGATAATGCATTTCCCCAACACTTGGGTATATCATATATTAATGCCTGATGAAGATAAGGAAAGTAATCCTCAAGTCCCATATTGTGGGAGAAAAAAAAAATGATGAGGTTATTTTTCTTATCTTCTTCGGTCGCCTCAAGGAAATGGATTGCGTGACTCCCGTTCTCAGCCGTTACAGCCGTTTTCTCAGTCGTGAAACAGACACCAACTCAGCCGCGCCTAAATCGACTTCCTATTTGTCCGTCTGTCAATCCGTAAGTCCAACTCTATTACACACAGTCCGCCGAATGACTACCTGACATGTGGTGCTGTTGGCACCCGAAGCAAGTCACACTGGCAATTGGGCCACTCTTGTTGGGAGACGCGTCTTCACTACGGGGTGGGCGCACAGCCGCAACTACATCTTGGCTTTCATCCCCGGTTGTTGTCAGCACTCTCACTCTTGCTAATAACATCCCCACAGTCAGAGTTTCAACATTCAGTGCCCGTCGGAATTCAATGGAGATAGTATCAGGGAACCCTATGAAGAAGGCTCGTTAGGTGAGCCTTTGCATCTCGGCTCCCTCGAACCCGGCCAATCCAACAAGCTGCCTGATTTTGTTCGCGTGGGCGTCCACACGTTCGCCGGTCCACTTGGCAATGGTCAGTTTTCTGTACGCTGAAAACGCGTCGTTCGTAAATGCCTCCTTCAGCCTGGCTTTGATCTGATCAACATCTCTCTGATATTTCTCTTCCATTTCCCTGTAGAGAGCTAGTGCGTTCCCGGTACAATGGCTGCAGGCTAGCCACATCGTCCACCTGCTGAAGACTTGCCACCAGCCTGTCCTTTTTTAGGTACGCCCTGGCCGGAAAATGGTTTTATAACGACGCTGCTTATGCGAACATTCGTCATACCTGCCGAAAGAGATTGTAGGAATGAAGGAAAAAATAGCTGGCGACGCACTGCACATTTTGAACCCCACCTCCTCATCATTTATTTCTTCTTCTTTTTTTCCTATGCATATATGGAGAGATATGTCAGATACAAGATGAAAGCCCGAATGAACATTGTATTGGCAATGCATTAATCATTCTATACAAGTGAACTCCTCACTGGTAAGTATTGTTTTTTTTGTCGAACAAGCACAGGAAATTGCGTACATTTCCAATAGGAAAATGAATACCTGCTCTTGATCTCCTAGCAGCATATGATCCCATCAATATACCTCATCATTTAATCCCTTAGAAAATGTCTTAAAAGATCTAATACCATTGAGTGTCTGGACTTGAAAGAGTAAAAATATTAGTACACCTAAGTCGTATACATTTGAAGAAATCCCCTATCTTGAAACAGTACAGTCATCACTCGTTTTACAACAGAGAGGAAAAGTATCACCCAATCTATTTGAACTGTTTCTACACGATGATATACAAACATTGATGCGTACTTGGAATCTAAGTATTCTACTACACATCACAAACAAAACGACTATGACAAAACGACGTATCTTATTTCCATTCAGATGCCAATGCATTGATGATGAGATGATGATGTGTAATATATATATAAATCACACACATATCGGCTGTCACTGCATGGAATAATTGTCCATCCCCAAAACGCTTAATACCTAAAACAACCCCCCCCCAAAAAAAAATCACGAGAATACTTATTTCATTTTGCAACGTTTTCAGATAAGCCATCTTGACAGAATTTGTCGTAAGAATCATCGAAAAACCCTTTGAGGTAGAAAGAGTACAATGTAAAATCATGTTAAACTTAGAGCTATATACAGTGTTATTGTTCAAATTGTGTCCAATAGTAAAATTCTCCGAGAATTCCGTTAAGATTTCTAAGATAGAACAATTCAAATATTAATCGAACATTTGGAAAATGTTGCTCTTACACTCCACACACACACACACACACACACATATATATATATATATATATATATATATATATATATATATATATACACACACAAAGTTGATCCAATAAATAGGAGTGAAGATAAATAAAGCAGACACTTTGATCTGAAATAGAAATGAAATCATTGTTGGCCCGCAATCTGAATCCATCCTAAAAGTCCAAGAAGTGGAATTATTAAATTCGAAATATTTCAAATACCTTAGTCTATGTATCAGTTATAAAAACTTTAGTATACAAGACAAGGTAAATTTATGTAGAATTCTGTGCACACGGAGTAATTTTGCCAGTCTCCGCAAACTAATACAAACCCAATCACTAACCAATAAAAAAAAGCCATTACTGTTCTTTGTCTAGTGAGGTCGATGCTTTTTTTTATCGATTTCATACATGGCCCATAAATCCATCAGCAATATATAAACTCTCTGCTATATAACACCTCTTTTTCAGATCAATGGTCAAGATGGCTTTCTCGGAATTAAGTATTTAGCCCACAAAGCGGAAAATTCTTTGAACCCGAGGATAGCCGTTGTAGAATCTCAAAGAAAATGTATCAGACAACACCAATCGCATCATTTCATGATTTTCAATATGAATAAAATAAATATAGCATGTAAGTCGAAGAGAACAGTGACACAATCAAGTTACCGACATCCCACAATGTTTGATACAAAATGTTAGCGAAGAAAATCCCATCAATAATGGAGAAACTGATAACATTTATTGGACTTTGTTGAAAAATCCTTTCTACGGGAACGATGTAAGTTTCAACGGAAAGTATCAATGTCAAATCTGTTATTGAATGTCAAAATAATGCTTCAGATGAATCGGTCATATTGCCATTACAAATCCGTAAAACCATGAAATTGGTATAAATCTATCTTTGGTAACATGAACAGCATTTTGTATTAATAGAATCTCTACTGGTAAGGAAATAAAATTTTGTCCTTCCACTAATTTTATTTTTACATTTATTTCCTATATAGAATCTGCTCATTATGTACTTAAAATCTAGTATACGAGTTCGGCCTATTTATAAAGCTTAAAAAATTTATAAAGCTTGGAATAATGATTATATCAACTGATATATTATCAGAATATACTGCAATGAAGTAAAGGTAAATTTGTAAACAAAAATTATTCTTTCTAAAACTGTACAAATATAATCCCACACTTCTCATTATACGCTGATTTTTTTTTCCCATTTTCCTTGGAAAATGCAGATTTCAGTGACTGTCCAAGATGGTGGGTGTAATTATAAAAATAGGCATGTATTAATGTTCGCCCCCATCTTAGCTGTAAACAGTACACTGATCAAAAGCACTTCTTGAAATGTAGTATGGAATACATTCTCAAACAAACTTATAACAGCTCTTCCCAAAAATTTAAATTGCTAGAAAACCGTTTGTTCTTTAAAAATATGAATATATGAGCGGTATATCATGTCGAGGAAAAACTGAAATTACGATACTTTTCCTTACAGAATATGCGATATTCCAAGTAAGCCTGTAAAAGCTGCATTTTTGTATTGATATAAAGTTTAGATATGCTTCTGCATAAATAGATTTTTTTAAAATTGATATCAAAGTGTAATGTTCTTTTTTGTCTAATAATCAAAACCTGGAGTTTCATTTAATTTATTGAAAAACCTGCAAGTTTATAGTATGTAAAATCTGCACAAAGTTGAAATATGTAGAAGAGACAATCACTGAAAAAATATAAGATAAAATATAATAGATTTCGGTCTGATTAAATTTTATGCAACGGATTCTTACATTTTTTTCTTAAAACCATAGTGAAAATCCTTTTTATCGTGTTAGTGGACATTACTGGACTGAATAACTCATGATATTTTAACATCTGTTTAAAAAAATAATAGTTAAATTAAGCATGCTCTCTAAATATGTTTATTTTTATAAATCTCAGAATAAATAAAGATAAATACGTGATTATTTTGTGATTGTTAAGAACCAAACGCAAATCGAAATTGTTTACATCTATGTAAAACGTTCACATATCAACTACATTTACTTTTGACAAAGTCCAAGTAAATTTCGTTTAAATATTTGGTAATTTCGTTCCAGGTATTTGTTGGGTAATTATATTCTTCATCTTGTTATGTTACTTTTTTTCTAATTTGACTTAAAAAGTATTTGTTTCCTTAGGAACCATAAATACTTTTTGAATAGTTTGTAAAGAGAGTCTCAGTATTTAATATAATTTTCTGTATGGTAACTTTCTCCTCAACCTTCGGAAAAATCTCATTCAAATTTAAAAAATATTGCGTGAGTACACAAGCTGTAATTGCTTTCGTGGTTTTCTACGTGGAACAACACAATTCATCTTGGGTTCCTGTTTTCAAATAATCTACGAACACACATAATTAGATGTGCGTCTCGCCTGATGTTTCTAGCGGAAACACAAACTGCAATCTCTGTTATGGAAATAGCTGTAATTTTCTCAATTGCCCAAGCTCTCTCTCATTAGAAACTGGACTCTTTCATAATGAGTCAAATTTTGATATCTTGGAGTAATTGGTTGAATTTATTTTCAAGTTACAAGTGTAATGGCGATGTGAAATTTAAATTTAAACTTTTCACTGTTCAACCCGTTTCAATGATTTAAAAAAATATATCTAATTCTTACTGAGTCAATAATGATGATTATAAGTTGATAAATTAGACTAATATCTGAATCAGTTACAATAAACACGAGAAAGAGATTTCATGCAAAGTTAAAATGTTTTAACAGTTGAAACCAAATGAAATCCAAATGCTGACGAGATACAATATTAATGTTTTTGCAATGTTATATTTGAACATTTTCCTGCTATTTCTATAAAATTGTTAACTTTATTACATTTACAACCATATAACTTTCGTTATTCTTTACTAGATAAAAATCGAAAATGTGTTACTTCTGCATGAATCCCGAATATTCCTTATTGTCGAGAGTAATGTATGCCCATTGAGTAACGGCAGATACGGTCTAAAATTAAAATAATACCAAAATCCACAATGATGTGGATAGTAGAGAGAACAACAATTTGAAACGTGTAATAAACTTAAAAGGATGTAACTAGGATTAAAATAGATAAAGAAAATAAACAGAGATATAAGCAAATTCATATTGGGAATAACGATTCCACGAAGAATATCCTCGCTATATGATGATAACCTATCTGAAAATTGTTCAAGACATTTGAAATCTTTTACACGGCGAAACATTAGATGTCTATACTTAATTTTAATGGATGCTGTAATAGAAGCGTTCATAAAGGTTTTTTTTTTTCTTTTTTTATTAATATCTTAATCGTATCTGTAGCGAAGGTATTTGGAAATAGTTGATTAACAGAAACGGCCTTCAGGTTCACAAGACAAGTTATCCAATTATCATTCATCGTTTATTTGTCCGTACAGCAACTGCATCATCTGAATGGTCACCTCGCTCCTAGAATGTTTTTTTCAGTGAAATATTTTTTAGGAAAAACACACTTGTTAAATTACTTCTCGACAAGATCTCAATACATTTTCTTTCATATTTAGCATCTTATTATTATAATAAGTGAAACAGATCAAAAGTTACGCAGAGGAACAAATAAAAGAAGCCCAATATGCCGATTTTGACATCCAATCTGAGAAGTGAATAATAGCTCCATGTCATAAGGTCAACATTAACACTATCTATTGAAACGTATTGACAAAAACAAACATATAAACTTAAAATAAGGGTCACTTGGGAATAGCATCCCGTCGTTATACTATTTTTATCCGGGCAAGTGTCCTTGTTTTTTTTTTTTTTCTAATTAGAAAGCTTCGGTCATTTTGCCCTCCGGCTTTCATCAGTTGTATAATGACCGGGGTAATTTGCACGGTATTCTGAACTGAACTTTTTACTTAATGATATCGTTTGTTTCTTATTTTCAGTTAGTTCAGTTCAGATGTCATGTAATCTTAGTGACATAAAAATTATGGCGATTTTCTAAGCGTTTATTAGATGTGGAACAAGGCTGAAAGTATGTGACACCCAGTGAATATCAGAAAACGGTAATTATGAGGTTAATATCCGGGTCGGGGAATGTGTATTTGTACTCAGTGGAAAAGGCGGGAGTAGTAACTGAAGAATACTAAAATTAAGAACTCTTCGTCTCAGAATTTCAGACAGAAGACTTCCATTTGGTTCATCGCGTCTGCTCTCATAGTCTCGGAAGTTTAAAAGTATTTCACGCATTTCAAGATGTAAAGTTTTCTGTCATGCCCCAAATCAGGGGAGGTATCAATCTGGTTAACATCGAACAATTAACAATCAAACTGTTACTGAATGGGTCTGTCTAAGACTAAAGTTATATATACTAACAACTCGGATTAATTAATATTTACGTCAGATATAGCAGAGAAACATTGTTTATAAAAAACTTAAACAATTAGAATAATTGTTTTTTGTAGACCGATGTTTTTGCTGTAAATGCAGTGTTTATTTTTTATTTATATATATATTTTTTGTTAATCGTAAAACCCCAAGCATATGTCACGTAACAGGTCAGTATTCTTTTCTTTGTTACTAAGGAAATTTATTAGTTCACATGACCATAATGCCCTGCCAAATCCTCATGAATAATGGACTATTCCATTTAGATTGCATAAAAAAGAGGAGAAATACACTCCTTGATTTTAGTGAGAAATTGATAGAAAGAAAGAAAAAGCAGAGAGAGAATCAAATGAAGTTGATGAGAACATATACGACACTTTGATCGTAACCAAATAGCCGAGGAATGACTGTATTTTCTTGCCGCTCCACTCTGGCAGCATATGACACAAGGTCAGTTTAATGTGGGAAGTCATAGCACATGCACGTGGACCAGATCAAAAAATGTCCCAATCCCGTAACAGTTGTTTGTTCTCCCTCTCCCCGAGTTTCTTCCTCATCTTTCTTAGAGGTACAGAGTTACCTATTGTTAGAGAATATGAGAAAAAGTAAAGGACAGAGAACATAAAAAACAAGAATTATTACAGTACATTACGATAGTTTTTGTTTTTAAATATTTGAAGATCACAGTTGACTCACAAGCAAAACACTGGAAGTGATATCCACAAGCAAGAAGTGCAATACAAGGAACTGTAAGCATAGTAATTGCGAATATTTCTAACCATTTCAACTGTAAAATGAAAAGACACCACCGCCACATTAGCATTGAAATTGCTTTTATAAAGTCTCGATGAAAGCTTCATCACATTTACCATATACGTATTTATAGAAAAGCCACAGTGAAGCTACATTATGGCGGCGGGAAATGACTGAAGGTGAAATGCCATGTAAGGCCCAATAATGGTGCAAATTTTTATTTGGATTTACCAAAGGTTGCAGGATATTCTTTAAAGGAAGAAAATATTTTATATTTTTAAGTTAACAATTAGAATTTTGCACATGCTGTTACCTTAAATAAAGCATTATCTTTCAAGCTGTTTAATATGTTTATATTAAAATAATTTGAATTCATTTGGTTATATATTAAAGTTATATATCCTGTTGCATATATTCAATGTGTATGAAAAGAAATTAATATGAAACAAGGAACACATTTTATATTTTTTTCTTGTTTTTATATTAATATCGAGAGAAATGAGTTAAGGAAATACAATATCTACATGTAAACAGATAGAAATGCTTTATCCTGCAGATAAATACAGCATTTGATAGAAATTGTAAGCTTTTGAATTTTTTTTTCCTCGATCCTTTAGATTAAGTTGTCAATTATGGATTCAAGAATATTTATGTTATTATATTTAAAATGAATTTTTTTAGCTTCACTCGATTCTTCTGCGTACCATGTTCCTCAACACATTGTCGATCTTGACTCACTCCATTTTTCTTATACTTTTGTATCCCTTAATAATTTTTGTTTTTTTTATCCTAAATCTTACGCTGTTAGGCATTTACTCAATTCTCTAGCTAGGTTACGGGTTGCTTTATATATCCCTCTTGCCTGCACTCTGCCCTGTCGGTTTCAATTGTTCCAAGTCATTTTTTATTATGTTCCCTTAAAAATTCAACCATCTCAATCTAATTTCATGTATAAGTGACCTTCTCTGCTTCTATTTTCTGTTGCTTCAAGTTTATATATCCGTAGAACTAGTCCTACATCAACTGCATAAATGGAGGACTTAGCGGAATTCAAGTCAATTGATAATCATCAAATTTGACAAATGTAAAGTCATTTTTGAAAGAGTTCATTGTTAATCGGTTAAATTTAGTGGAAAACTCCACTTAAAGCAAGCTGTCAGTAAACGGCATAAAATGAAGTGTTTATATAGAACAGAATTATAGGTGTATATAAAAACCAAGGCGAATTTACTTTTGATTATAAGCAAAAACAGAGATCGCTATATAAATAGATCCACTACATTCTTCGGTCGTTAAAAATGAGAGTATATTGAGGTTAGTTTCCAGTTAGTTTTATCTAATCGCTGTGATTTTTCCATCAAATGCTTTTATTTTCTGGAGTTGATACTGTTTAATGTTAAGAGATCATTGTGGCATAGATCAGTATCTATATTCTGTTTATACCGAATAAACTGCTAAGGCATTCATAAAATTCTTTGAGTAATATCAACGAAAATATCGTTTATTCTATATTACGAAGTACCTCGTTATAAGTGAGCATCTTAAATAGAAATTACATCTTAGTATAAAATTACCTTAAGGCAGGCATAAACTTAACATAAGAAAACTCCAATAGGAATGTTTTGAGCCATTTATTTTGTGAAGTTCTTCGTGTATGCTGTCAAATACATTAATTAATGCTACTACATGTTTTGATTTTTTTTTCCGTCTGTTTTGTAGTTCTCAGTTCTGGTCTTATTTGATTTTCCATATGAAAGAATATCGATGATGTTACTTCACTGGTAACTAGTTTAATGTTTGTACTTGTGTACTTATTCTGGTTTCTCATTATGAGATTATTGTAAATGGGCATGTCTACCATGTCGCCTACAGAGTTTTATATATCCGATATTTCCTCGAATATATTTTAGATATTCTCGTTCATTTGTTTTGTAGACTTGTTTATTTGTTTTAATATTTGAGTTGTATGGATAGTTTGAGCAGTTGCCTATAGACATTAATTCTCCTTACAATCTGTTGTTGGTTCCCCATAGGTGTAACGATTTATGTATAGTCATTAATTCTACCTTCTAATTCCCCGCAAATTTTATTTCATGTTTAATAGAAATTATCTATTTTTCGGAAATGGTGTGTATAGAAGTAATAGATTCCAAGACATTACATAGCTTTTAAGTGATTCTACCTAAAACGTACATTTATTTCTTTTAATTTTGGATAAACATTGATCTACTAAGAAATGATCAAATAATTCTACGTTTTGACATTAAGATTTGCTGATTTGTTTGTTTCGCGTCGTATGAACTCCTTATTCAACACTTACTTCGGAAATATTACTTTCTTGGGAGTATTAGTAATTTCCTTTACAAAAATATATTGCTAGAATATTCTGTTTTTCTTTTAAAATGTATTGTTGCAAGTATTTTTACGGTGGAAATACGTGCCTGATATTTTTACTATAGTTTTTTTTTTTTTTTTAAATTCCATAATGTTTCGTATCCAGTTTGAGTGAGGCGTTAACCATGCGCACATTGATGGGAGCCTAATCAGTGCTACTAACCCGGGTCAGTATGGACCTGGAAACACCAGCATTTAAGAGTTGATTCTACTCTCATCAAGAAATCCTTAGTTTTACACATTTTCCTCTGTGAAAACATTTTGAATTTAAAAATTTACACGTCATGGTTTATTGTAATGTCAACATTGACAATGTTACAATTTCGTAACATCAAATAATATGAATAAATATAGCCAGATGGTTGATATATTTCAATGTTTAACTACCTACGATTGTTTTAGTTTATTTTTCAATGAATTTTAATCATCGCTTAATCGGAGCAGTTACTTCCTAACGAAGAAGCCGTCAATGAATCTATAGAAACTTCGATTAACTCATTATTTAAAATCTTCCATCATGCTGAGTTTTGTGATATTTTTTTCCTGTATATCAAATATGTTTCTTTTCCGCATTTCAAACATTTTCAACTCCTTACAACAAGCATTTTTTCGCTTTGTTAACTGTTTTTCATTGAAGTGTTTCTATTTTATTTTCAAATATCTGTCTAGCTTATTTTGACTATATGTTATGTTTTTATCATTACAGGTAAGTTATCTATCTCTGCTGATAAGGATTCAAAGTAATTGTCTGGAAATTTACCTTTTCGCTGATGAGACGTGTTGCTTCAGGTATGTTGCTAATTATTTCTTTCAAAAGGAATTTTAATTTGAGATGAGTCTAACAAGAAAATACATCCCAATTCATCTTGATTTTGAATAACATCTGAATAAATATAGTAAACAAGGCAAACGAATTTTTATATATATATATATATATATATATATATATATATATATGTGTGTGTTTCTGTTGCCACACCAAGATAAAATCTATTTAAGGAGAAGGATCACAATTTTATTATTAAAAGAAATATAAAAGTATCACGTTTATGATTTCAGATTTTACGTTCCTTCCGGCCGACAATACTTCGGAAAGAAAATCGTCGGCATTATAAAACGAAATAGTTTATAAGAAAGAAAAAATTACTAACAGCCTATAGTAAGACATAAAATACAAGTGGAGCAAGCAACTGCGGAGAGAGAAAAGAATTCTTGATTTTCTTCCCAGTCAGGCAATTGTATTCCCGAATAGCGTCAACTTATATTTCAATTCCCGTTGCATATTAAGAAATATAAACTCCAGGACGTCAAAATGGAGTCTCTTACGTGCCCTGTGCAAGACACAAGGACTCAGGAAGATAATTCGTCTTTCAGGCAACAGAATTTCAAAGGTGCCCAGCCGTCGCAGAATCATGAGTCTTCAAAGGCCTGGATGTCTCAGACACATGTCTACGTACGTAGCTCGTGAACTGCTGGATGTTCGTGATCATATGGTCGATCTCACATCGACATTTATATTGATATATTACTAAACATTTTGAATCGCAGGCAAGACATCCTTACGGCAAGGTGGGAAAGCCCTCCCAGTTGTCAAAATACTCCGGACTATAACGGCATTTAAAGACCGTTTAATAGAATTGGAAATTTTGTCAGCATATGTTTGATGCTCGGGACCAATGCACAGGAACAATACATAAACATGACACTTAGATGGACCGCATTTCTTAACCTCATTGAAGTTAACGAACGTTTGCTCTCTCTCTCACATATATATATATATATATATATATATATATATATATAATAAAAGGCTCAAATAATAACATTCCGTGTTTATAATTTAATTATAAATTATAAACAGAATATTAGTGCTTGAAACTTTTATACTATATTCTTACTCAGTCCTGGACATTCAGTTCTACCTGGATTATATTCTCTTGAAATTTATATATATATATATATATATATATATATATATATATATAAATATAAACTTTAGCAAA